>BRDA01006105.1:99952-115736 GCA_036984385.1 Crenuchus spilurus | reverse complement strand
GGGTATAAATATGGCATCACACAAAGGCCTGTTTCTTTTACTCTCTCTTAAACATGGGAAAGACAAGAGAACACACTATTCAAGTAAGGCAGATGTGTGTTGACCTTCATAAATCAGGAAATGGCTACAAGAATATAGGGGATGGTAAGAGAAGTAAAAAGTTCTCCAAAGCTCACTGTAAGAGAA
The DNA here is from genome assembly GCA_036984385.1 of Crenuchus spilurus. Classification (NCBI taxonomy): domain Eukaryota; kingdom Metazoa; phylum Chordata; class Actinopteri; order Characiformes; family Crenuchidae; genus Crenuchus; species Crenuchus spilurus. The sequence goes on along the minus strand of BRDA01006105.1, from coordinate 115,550 downwards.
CTGAATCAAATGGCAGCATCTTGGGGTTATGAGGTCTCCCAAACAACCATCAGACACTATCTACATGCCAACAAGCTGTTTGGGAGGCATGCATGGAGAAAGCCTTTTCTGAGTTATACTCATAAGCGTAAATTGTGTAAAGAGGAATGGTGGAAGATGCCTCTTTCTGTATTCTCCCATCTTGTGAAGAGTTACAGGAGAAGATTAAGTGCTGTCTTTTTGGCAAAAGGAGGTTGTACAAAGTACTAAAACCAGGGGTGCCAATAATTGTGGCTCACATGATTTCATTCAAAAGATTTATTTCTTAATGTGTGATTTCCCCCCCAAATAAAGGCTCTTAAATTAAAGCTGAGATTTTTCTCTTTTTTGCATTGTTGTTCTATATTATTTTTCTTAAAACAGAATTTATTAGAAGCCAAAGAACACTTCTTAAACAGGGGTGCCAATAATTATGGAGGGCGCTGTACATACTGTAAATTTAGTAAATGCAGTAAAATAGATGCTAAACACCAGGTTCTCTCTCACATGGCTGGTATAATACAGTCTACATGTGGATGCTGTGACAGAGTTGAGTTGTGCACTACAATTTGTCATAAAGGTGAACGTCGGGCAGGTCACTGGAGGCGGGAAGATGAGTAGTGATGTTGGACGAGGACTGAAGGCACTGAACAGATAAGAGAATCAGGCGATTCTGACAACAGCAGGAGGTTGTGGGTTCAAGCGTAGCAGGGAGCGCTGTCGAGCTCAGCAGAAGCACAAGATCACCGCGGAAGGCGTAAAATCCGCTGAGCTCACAACTACTGGATCTGCGTCACCCAGAATACCTCCAGTGAATAAAACATAACATTTCCTATTCAGTTCTTCCCTTATCTCAGCATTTATTCAGTCCTTCCCGAAGAGAAACAAACGTTTAAGTTATGCAGAAGTGGTGAAAGCCACGACGTCGTCTTCTCCACAAGAAAAAGAGAATAAATGCTGAGTTTAGAGAACTTTTCCACTGCTAACATAAAGAACCTGAGTGAGATTCAGTTCTAACCTGATTAGAGAACTTCAACAATGCTAAACATACACATCTGAGCACATAAACGTTTCTTTTAATCGACTGTGGAACCGAAAACCTTACTGTGTGGTTATGTGGTAGCATGTCTGTTTATGTGTGGATCCTCGAGAGCCCTGAGGGATGAGAATTAGCTCAAAAACTGCCCCCATTCTACACTGTATGACCATAAGAATGCCATCCTTATGTCTACACTGTCTACTGTATCAGCTCCACTTACCGTATACACAGTCATATTATATTATGACCAGTTCATATTGGACAGAACGCAGCCCAGGAGGTCACAGATGTCATGTGATATAATTACGTGAGCACACTAGTCAGCTGTAGCAGAGTGTAAAACAACCTGACTTGACTCATGTCCAAGTGATAACAGGGTACCAGGCAAAGAGTGGCAGCATCTCAGAAACCACTAAGTGTGTGGGATGTTCTAGTGCTGCTGTAGTGTCCTGAGAATGGTCTTCTTGTACACTGAGTGCGTTGTTGACAGTGCAAAGAGTCCAGTAAGTGTTACAGAGCAATCGATGTGCTGCAGTGGACCAGTTAACCTCTATAATGAACACAGGAGCCACACGGAAAGTGTCCGGGATCACCACTGAGCCAAGACTCCGAGCTAAAGGTGGTTATTCCCAATATTAGGATATTACCTGTGTACAGACTGTAGTTCATCTGCTTCTTTGTACTGTTAGCATCCTTTCACCTTGTTCTTCAGTGGTCCAGATCCACACAGAACAGGTCTTGTTTCTGATGGATCTTTCTCTGCACTGCAGTGACACTGTCGTGGTGGTGGTGTGTTAATGGATCAGACACAGCAAAGCTGCTGGTGTTTTTAAACACCTCAGTGTCACTGCAGTGCTGAGAGTGATCCACTCTAATAAACGCTGCCCCGTGGGGGTCGTGACCTTTGAAGAACAGGATGAAAGGAGGCTAAAAGTGTATACAGAGAAACAGATGTACTACAGTGTGTAATTGAACTACCTGTATGGTCAGGGCAACACAGTCTTACACAAAAACGTCGCAGTGGTGACTTTCTCAAGTACCGCAACTGAACGTCTACCCAGTGACGTTTTCTGCTCGTTCTAAACCCCCGGATTTTGCGTCATCACCTGAGTGCAGCCGAACGTCCACCATATTGCTTTGCTGTTTGTGTTTTCAGATTTATATTTTGTAATTAACCCTAATAAGGACTAAGTGGGTGTGATAATGGATGGATGGATGGATGGATGGATGGATTTTTCATTAACAGGGTGTTACTTAAGATGCAGGGATAAACGGGAATCACCGCAGACGCCTGCACTGTTTGTATGAGCGATAAGCTAACTAGCTAGTGCTAGTTTAGCAATAAGCTAACTAGCTAACGCTAGCCTAGACAAGCTAAGTGAGTTAAGACTCTTCACATAAGTGGGTTAAATGGTTTTATAGCACTGGAAGGTAACCAAGGCGCGGGCTTTTATACGGGAGCAGATGGAATTGGCAAATGTTGATGTGATAACTGTCGATGCACCACCAAGCGCCAACTAGTTAGGTAGCAATATGGCGGACGTTCGGCTGCACTCGGGTGAGGACGCAAAATCCGGGGGTTTCCGAATGAGCAGAAAACGTCACCTGGTAGACGTTCGGGCGCAGTACTTGAGAAAGTCACCCCTGCGACGTTTTCCTGTGAGACTGTGTTGGTCAGGGTGGTGGTTAATTGGATAATTGATGGTATCATTGATTACATTTGAATCTGTTAAGGAACCGTTGACCTAAACTATTTAATAGCTTTGCAGAAATGTGTAACAATATGAGTGAAATTGTTGTCAATTACATTCCTGCAGGGCCTTTTCCTGGCTATGTAATCTTTATAAGACTGCTGCTTGTGGTGTGCGCTCCAGCGGGGGGCATTGTGCCAAACATGAGTGAGTAATAGTCTGTGAAGTCAATTCAATTTTCCATTTGCTCACTTTGTGAGAGTCACAAAAAGAAATGTTAATGTATGCGTGATATTTGTTGAGTAGCCAGATGGAAGGTGTGTAAAGGAGAGGGCCAAGGTCGCAATGATCTCTCTCTATCTCTCTCACACACACACACACACACACACACACACACACACACTCTTAAGAATGCTCTGACATTAATGTTACATCATCAAAACAGCACCGAGCCGAGCCGAGTGAAAGTACTGTATCTTTATTCAACGTAAAAGAACAGCTAACCCAGACACATGAAGGGTTAAAACAACATCGGAATACTGTCATTAGTCCCACAAACAGATCACAACAGAAAGAAGAGCAAAAACACCTCAAATTTCTCTACAAAACAAAAAAAAAGCAAAGTCATTTCTGACAGTAAAGCCATAACGTCTGACTTTTACATGTTTCTGATACAGCGACACAGTGGCAGGGAGGGGCCATTACTCGAATGGCCGCTCTGGGACTTTTTTCACCTCTTCAACAACAACAACGGCTCCGGTTCATTTCAGCAGTGCTGGCGAAAGCTGTGTACTAAGTTTTTCTGTAGCAGTTTCCTGGATTAAATGCAACGAAACAATCTGTTGCTGTGCTCCACTCCGACCTTTTGTTTTCAGTCCAACCTGCACTTTAAACTAATCCATCTGATTCATTCTGGGCTTCCTTCCTCACACAGCCTGCTTTAACCCTTAGAAGTCAGAGCTGGGGCTGAACATACGAGTCAGTTCTCTGCCTCACACAGCTCACACAGCTCAGATTAGAATATGTCAGTTGATAATCAGCCGAAACATTGAGATGATGTTGTAACAGTGCTGGTCTGGGACAGACTGGATGGTAAACACACTCTTTCTTGAGTGTTGAGGATGGAGATGGGAGACCTGAGTCACTTTGACGAGGACCAAATACTTTGACGGAGCATCTCTGAAGTGGCAAGGCTTGTAGAGTGTGCCCCAGCAGTGGGCACTGCCTACCAATCGTGGCCTCCTGAGATTCCTCCAAAATCTCAATCTGAGCATCTATGGAATGTGCTGGATAAAACTTTGGGGCATCTCCACCTCACAGTTAAAGCATCTGCTGTAAGCATTTTGATGCCAGATGCTACAGGATGGTCTCATAGAATGACTTGTTATGTTATGGCTGATAATTACATTATTAAGCACTTTCAGAACGTCTACTTAAACTCCAGACGTCTGAGGGTTAAGCAGGAGCATTACATTACATTTGAATCACACATAAAAAAGGTCCTCCCTCCCTAAACTGCTTCACCACAAGAAAACAGTGAGTCGTCCTGAGCGTCCAGGTTAAATATGCAAGAGCTCAGACTCAGGAGAAACACACCGCTGGCAGGAGAAGCTGTCGACTGCGTGAGGCTGCTGTGAAGACAAAGAGAGGTGGAGGGGTCGCCGGCCCAGCACGGGCGCCGAGCACAGCGGGAGAAAACACACTCCGCAACAGCGAGAAACCTCAGTGATTTATAATTAATCGACTTTCAGCAAAAGTTACCTAGCCGGCGCACAATTCTGGACCTAAAAAAAGCTCGGGGAACATTTTCAAATATTCATGTTGACTTGGGGGCACATTATTCCTTCCTTTGTCCTGGTTAATGCTCGGGGAGAACATTTGGCCCGATTCTCGGAAATGTCTTTTACTCAATAGTATTGAGCTCGGATAGAGCCGAGAAAGAGTCAGCGAGCTGTTTGCTGAGGGGCTGAATGGCTAATGTAGTCGGATAGGTCAGTTCCTTTACCACTGGGGGTAAAGTCTCAATCACCGTCGTAATGGGCCGGCAAGTCACAAGCTATGCAAATGGGATCCCTGTCGCTAGCATTTTTCAAGCTAACCTGTCACAAACGCCTTCGTGACATTTCAATGCGAACGCCATCGTAGCACGAGGCACAACCCACCCACACACACACACACACACACACACTCCCACGGAGCTATGCAATATCCATGGGCAAATCAGTTCCCCCTGCACTTGTCTCAAAAGGTCATTTGGCACGGCAGATAATTTGGCAATAATCATGATGCATGGCTGAGGCAGCAAGTCGTAAACATAACAGTTTGTTTTTGAGGCAGGCAGCTTTATCAATTCACGTTTTTGTTCCAGCACACCATTCTCACAGCGAGACAATTTCTTTTTTTTCCAGACAATTACGGCGCAGCAATATATGGCCGATGTATCTTCGTGACTACCTTTCAGACAAACTGCTCGCTCTCCTCCACAAAAATCTGATTTATACACAGAGGAATGTGCATCTGCTGGGCCTGTGTAGTGTAGTTTGACAGTGTCCTTAGTCAAGGTGCAATCTTCAAAATAAAGGTGCCAAAAAGGGCTTCTTCGATCAGCTGAACCACTTTTGGCTTTCAGAAGCTTAACGAAAAAAGGTCTCTGAGGGCCTTTCTGGCACTTTTATTTTGAAGAGCACGACTGATTTCGCTCTTTCCACGCAGGACGGTTCCTTGTCCTTTCGCCTTTTTAGTATATAATCACAGTGTAACACCACGAAAAATTAAAGACTCGCATGCGCCAGAGCACAGCTCACACGACACGACGAACCACCAAGAGGCACGAGATTGATACTTCAACGAGCCAGCTTCTTCTTCTTTTTTTTTTTTTTTTACAAGCAGACCAAACGACTCTGACATTTTTCATCCAGCAGGAGAGGCTTTGTATGCTCTCCCTGTATGCGCCTAAAAGCGCCGAACACGTGTCCTTGGCTTTCCCTGCGGTCGTCTGTTACATACTACGGAGAGTGGGGGCCATTCAGAAAGATCTGAGCCCGAGCTCTAAGAAAGACTTTGTGTAGAAAACTGGCAAGCTGGCTAATGTAAGATCTACCAGAGTTGGTCCATCCAAACATCTTAAGCTGTACTGACTCTTTGATGCTTTGGGACATGCAGTAAAATTGCAGGAGTGTATATATATATTTTTTCTTTGATACAGTATGTACAGGAAGTCTTGCAGACTGAGCTTCTGCATCTTCACAGTAAAAATTAGGGGAAAAAAGTGCACACAAAGGCAGTATGACTGGCACAGGAAGAATCCTTGCTAGCAACATTAGCCAACTATGGAAACACACCACATGAGGCAACAAAACAAGGGAGTTTCAAAGCAACGCCAAGTTGGCGATGTACTGTAATACATTTAGTTGATCACCTCAGGCTAGGCTAGCAACAATAACAGAACGTGGCAGTATTACACCAAGAGATCAGCAGTGACAAACCTATGGCACCATCTTTCATGGCTTGAACAGAAACATAATCCGAGTATTACAGTAAATATACACAGCATCACTCCCCTGCACTCAGTCAACCCTGTTGTCTTGCTCTTAAAGTACACAGCTGGAGCACTGTAGATATTCCCCAGCACTATTTGTGTGCATATGTTAGACAGCAAAGTTATAGAGAGCTGTTACATAACTACATTTTCCAAATACCCTATTTAAACTGGATTCACGATATCTACAAAATATCAATATTATATTAAATATACTGTTTTACTTGGCCTTACATTTGAATATACTTTTAATTGGTCTACTCATTGCACTACGTTGCTCTACCCATCGTTGATTTTGTACATTAGCGCTGATGCTATAGGCTATATCTTATACTGTATAAAATGTATACCATGTATGATACTGTATATGTGATTAGCATAAATAGATGTTTATATTCCTATATAAATATACTCCTCAGATATGGTTTCATTTATGATTTACACTATTCGTGTCGACAAACATTACCAACGTCGTTTGAGCTAACCCTACCGTAGCCCATGAGAAACGGTAGGGAACCTATAGCCTCCAAAGTTATTTGGAGAAGCACGACAATATACAACAACACTAGGCCTCATATTAAAATATGACACTATAGCATAACTCAAGGTGATGATAATGAAGAGATTGTCATGCATTAATCTACTATTAATACAGAAGGTGATGTGTTTATGGGCAACTCTCTCAACTCTCTCAACGTATTCACAACAACCGTGTTATGGATGTGATGCTATCAACCGATAACTACAATAACGAGTCACAAAAACAATGAAATGGTCACGTTCATGTCTAAATGGTCAAGTTAATGTTTTTTTGCTTAATATAGCTTGCTGTCACATAAGTACATACGTTACGCAACTTTTTTTTTGTTTGTCTAAAAAATGTCTTTGTTTAAAATTCACATGTAAACCTGGCACTTTCTAAGTATTGAACACAAAAAGTTCAGAATGGTTTGGCACATTTCCTTAAACGTGAACATCAGCGAAATGAGCATTAACGCATGTGTAAACCGAAACTTCGTACCATCACGACAGGAATGTGGAAGCTACAAATGCCAAACATAATCACGCGTAGCCTTCACATTTCACATCGCAGTGCAGCTTGGCCCTTTGTGATGACATGGCATATTGCAGTTCTTCTGCTGGCTTGTTGTCTGATGTTTTGCTCAACAGTTAAGCAATGTTGCTATTTTCTAACTGCAATAAAATTAAAAAGCACACACACACAACAAGGTGCATTCATGCAGATGACTACGGTAGACTAAAAGACTAAAACAAGGATGTGAAGTAGCAAAACGCACCCATCCCACCCCCCAAAAAACGTAAAACATCTAGACTCACATTTAAAATCAGAACTTCAGTGTGAAGCAATGGTATTAGATTATTATTGTTATTTTTGGTACTGGTCCAAGCCTTTACAAAAAAATCACCACCACAAACGCATCATACTATGCAACTATCATATGCACGATTCACTGCGTTTTTAAGACTCTGCACATATGCCACAGGTGGTGACGAAAACGAGCATGTAAAATAGGTTGGCCCAGTGCCTTGCATTGAGTTTCCTGCATTAAATCAACTCACAGAAACGCTCCGAGTGGAGCTTACGACGACCCGACGGGGCTTCGTTTACCTTTGACGTTTATTTTTGTGAGGAAAGTATTCGCTTGAAGACAATGTCGGTGTGTGACAAACGGTTCATCTCAGCAGGAGAGGGATTGAGAAAGGCACACAGTTTCTTTACCTTTGAGCCTACTTGGGCTGTTAAAACAATAAGAGTCACCGGACTGGAAAACACAGAGACAAAACCCGGAGGGACGAGAAAGCAATTCTGGATGATATTGCTCTAGGTCAGCCGAGGCTCCGAGAGCAGACACTGACGATTATTAATGACGCGCCTACGGACATTGCTGCTGGCTGCTGAAGGCTACAGGCATTCGCCATGGCAACTGACAACCAATGATAGCTCAGAGCTTCCTCTATGGTGATGTACAGTAAGAGCGTGTAGCGTACCGGATGGCTATGTGAGCATCCTGAATGGAGTGGCACCAAACAAACTGTTCATATTCCTGCCATCACTCTCACAAACATAATGAGATGGCTGGACCACAACGATTCTCCTATTAACTACAAAAATAACCGGACAATTTCACACATGTGGAACAAACATGGAAATGGGCACAAGATATACAAAAGCAAACAGAACGTGGTAACACTGTATGGCTACTCCAGATGTGATTGGCAGTTCTTTAATGTTCTGTGGTCGGTTTCACGTATTTGGGGTTCATTTCTGGCCATTGGACTTCGCAATCGATGGCTTCCTGTTGACGTAGGTGGCCCAGTATCCCAGGTTGAAGACGAAGAACAGTATAGGGAACATGATGCGCGAGATCTTGTCCACTTTGCTGACGCGATTGTATGACTTCTTCCCACCTTCCATGATGTATTCACCGTCCATTCGGGAGAGGCGAACTTCTCGCACAGGCTGGGGTGGCGGAGGGGCCGGGGTGGTGGCGCTTTTAGAGATGGTCGTCAGGCCGGGGTCTTTTCCCACACTCATCGGATAAGTCGTGCCCACGATGTTGAAAGTGTGATTGGCCTTTTTGGAGAAGGAGGTTGACTCCCGTGTCTGCAGGAGAGAAGAAATCAATGCTAACAAATGAGTGGGAGTGTTATGAATGAAAAAATATCACAGATCTGCTTTGTAAGCTCTCAACAGTTTTACAGCAATTGCAAAAACACAGTTCAATATTTCCAGGAGGGAAAGCGAAACTCAATTCATCTCACTAATGATGGTGTATTTTTACTTACTGGACAGAAAGTGTTTAAAATTAATATTAAAATATAGAACAAGCTTCAGTCTACACGTATAAATATGGTAAAGAAAAATGAGTTTGAATTAATGGGCAAAAAACAACAGACACCTCATTTACTAAAGCCAGTCTGAACACAAACATCATAACTCTTCATGACAACCTCAGAACTTCAGGAGATACTAAATTAACCAAATGTATGTATGAACATTCACTGTTTTGCTACCAACCATCTGCTAGGACTCTCCCAATCACTTGTAATGTCCCCGACAGGGACGGAGGGTGAAGATTAGCACAGCGATTCTCAACTGGCGGGTCGCGAACACGTTCTGGGCGGGTCGCGGACAGATTGTAAAAAATACATACATTTTAAAACCATTAAAATAGTTCATGCTTACCTGATTTGGTCCTCGTCTTTTAAATTGAAAAGAGAGACACAGAGAGGCAGATGCTTGCAGCGATTGCGTGCAGTATTCTCTTTGCCATGGTAACCATTATTTGCCGGTTATCAGTGTTGCCAAGTCCGCTTATTATAAGCGACTTTGGGCTTGGTTAAAGTCGCTTGCAAATCTCGTGTGTGGCAGGTTGCGATTTTTTGAGCTTGTTTTTGAACGTGAAGTTGCTTATTTGGGCTTGACTTTCTTTCCGAGTGAAACTCTTTGATTATCTCCCAGCTCCCCATAACAAAGCGAAAGATGAGAAGCACAAAAAATCTGCACTCTGAGGCTAACAAACACGGGGTTCAGTGCCCCAAAACACAACGACACAAAACAAAGAAATGAGCTTATGAGTGTTGTTTATGTATAAAAAGTATTAAAAGTGGCCTCTGTTTTACAGAATGTGGTGGGTTGCCAGTTGGGCTTATGTTGGACTTTTTTTCATAGAGCTGGTTGCTTGTTTCTTTCGCGAGATCTGGCAACACTGCTGCTTACTCTTCTGTTTAAATTTGTGATGATGTTCCGAGGCAAAGAATTGGGTGATAATTTTATGCTACGTGCTTTTAACAGTTTATAAATATTTAATCATATGTAATAATGTATTATTTTATTAATGATAAATATTATTATTATATTATTAGATAATAATATTAGTATATTACAATCACATCATAATTTGTAAGTAATGTATTGATATTTATTAATAATATTAATTTAATTGATGCTCCAGCACCCCTTCAAACCCCCCAAATCAAACCAGTCGAATCCCCCCTGAAATCTCTTTACATGCAAATGTATGTTTAAATGTGTTTTTGAAGGGTATTTCTCAAAAATAAATTTGCATATAAAAGTGGGTCCCGACTTAATGACCATGAGAAAATGTGGGTCCCGGACTGAGACCAGTTGAGAACCCCTGGATTAGCACATGTCTCCAATGCATGTGAAGTCAGCCAACTGCTGCTGATACATCATCACTGGGCAGCGAACACACTCTGAGCATCTCCGGCTCTGATGCATCAGCTAACAGACACTTGAGCAAGCGGACATTGCATTGTAGTAGTGATGGAGAGAGCGCCATCTACCCACCGAGAGAGCACGGCCACAACTCTAAAAGAGTAGCACAGGCCTCCTCTGACACATGTGAAGTCAAGCTCCGCCTCTTTTCCTACTGCAGTTGATACATCGTCACTGGGCATCCAATGTGCTCAGAGGAAAGTGCAGGATCCCCAGCTCTGATGGATCAGCTGGCAGAATCCTGAGGCTACAACTGTCAATGGCAAGCAAAATGACTGGGATTCGAATTTGTGATACATAATGTCAGCCTGAGCCACTCTGGGCCCCATGAAGCCTTTTTAATGCTGTTTTTTTTCTGTGGTATCTCATGTATCCCACTCTTTTTTCTGAAGTACATTTGCCGTGCACTGCCTTATCTAAGTCCCATAGGTATAAACAACTTGGCATTCCCATCAGGTGAACACCTAGGTGCTGTCATGACTACAAGCTGATAACGCAGCCTTTTTACAGTGCGTCCCGTCTGACAGGGCTTTCTGACTCATTGGCCAGGACTCCGCTGAGAAACGTCTTCCCATCAAGATCGGAGTCTCCCTTCCAGCCAAGACAAAAGGCCAGGGTTTGTTCATCTCCGCTCCAGTAAGTGGCAAATCACATTGAGCTTTCTTCCACCCCTCCAACAAAATATACATATATCAAAGCAAGCCAACGAGGCTCCTGAGGGCAGCGGCAGAGACTCATTACATGCGAGCGGGTCAAAAGTTTATGCGCAGCGAAGAGAGAGGACGACCACCACGGGCTACAGGAGAGACTGCGGTTCACATGCAGTCAGAAGGCTTGTTATTTTACAGCGATATGATATATGTGCTTCGTTCCTCTGTGGCGTTACAGGGCAGATGAGCTGGCTGAGAGTCAGAGGAGGTGAGAGCGTGAGCTGGTGGCCACAGTGCACCATATGAGAGAATGAGAACACGTCTGTAGTCTCAACCGCGAGCAACATAAGCCCAGGAATCAGCACAAAGTCTCAGACACACATGTGGACCAGTAACAACACACTCAGCGCAGGATTCAGTTCTTAATACTGATCTCGGTTTGATCTTTTGTAGAGCTGACATGATTCCTCAAGAAAATGAAGTTTCTCAATGACTATAAAGCAACGTGGACTGATGTGATGTTGTGTATGTGACGGTGGGATGTTTCAAAATGGAGAAAAAATAGTGAGGGGTGAACAGAAGACCAAAAACAAAAGAAAACGACAGAAATGTGAAAGAAAGACAAACCAGACCAGTATAATAGTAAGTCAAAGCTCAGCAGACAAAATCCAGCTCATAAAATGGACCAGAACCAAGGTAATATTATCTTAACTTTTAATATAAATCAATGAGATTGGGTGCACTTTAATTACGGTTATATGTGACGGTTAGTTAAGTACAGAAATCAATATGGCGGCTACTCCTAATGTGGCTAATTTAGCGAAGCTTTGTTCAATAACAACCACAGACATACACACACCTACTCCCCTCACAGTGATGCATAAAATACAACAGATTCACAAAATAACGTAAACACATAAATGGGTTTAGTTTTGACAGATATGAAATGTAAGCAATGAAAGCCTTTGATGTTTTAATTAGGGGTGGCACGATGGTTAGCACGTTGACTTGTCAGTGATGAGGTCTTGGGTTCAAGTCCCCATCTGGGTGGAGGTTCCACGTTCTCCCCGTGTTGGTTTCCTCTGGAGTCTCCGGTTTCCAAACACATGGAGGTCAGGTGAATTGGGAACTCTAAACTGTCCTGGTGTGTGTGCCCAAGAATTAATTAGTGCCCTGTCCTGGGCTTGGCTAGGATAATGTAATGCCCTGTGGTGGGGGACCCTGATTAGGATTAAGCAGAAGATAATGGATATATTTTTTTTTAGTTAATTTGCTGTCTTATTTGATCTTTCTGCATATTTACTATTTTTACTTTTTATTCATTATTAATCAAGTTAATTATTGGAATCATCAACAGAATACTCAATTAATAAATCCAATAGTTGCAGCAAATAAAATGTAACCCTTTTTTGTTGGCGAACCCGTCTGTGGGAACAATACCAAAATTCTGCATAAGCACTTATATAACTCGGCGAGATTTTATCCAAAAAATAAAACAAAACATACCCCGAAAACCTTAAAAAGTCTACTTAAAAATAAATAAATAAATAAAATTAAAATAATAATAATAAAAAAAAAATCTATATATCTTTAGCTTAAATCTAAATATATTTTTAGATTATTGTGAGAGGAGCTTAAATAAGCAGAGACATGTCTGTGAGTAAGACACAGACTTCTGCGCATATTTTGTCACCAAAAAGATGCCCTCTCTCATTCATATGATAATGACATGGTAAATCTGGACATTCCATTGGTGGGTTCCAGTGGCCAGTAATTGTGTAATGTTAACAAACAAGAGCCTCTCAGCTGACGTGAACCTGAACAATAGACCTGTCCTGAGTGTTCACACCTCATAAATATTTAATGTAGGGTTAGTGGCCGAGTGAAAACGGAGTGTCACCTCACATTAGTTAAGCTTTATAAATAATCCACATACAATGTCTAAAAACTGTAACGAGCAGTGTGAAGCCAACACCTCTGTTTATTCAGTTCTGAGCTCAAATGTCTTGACTAGAAATGTTTAGAGTGTATTTTCACAATACATCAGCACATCTGAAAACAGGTTTTTGGAAAGTCTAAGTTTAGAGCAGATTTAATCAGAATATGGATTTATGACACTCTTACTGTTTTGACTCTGTTGTTGCTGAGTTTGTGCTGAACTAAAGTCTGTGTAACACTTTGGGGATATTTTTTTAGATGTGTGTAATTTGTAAAAAAGTGAAGGCAGGTCAGACCACATCAGAGTGTCTGAAACACAATCAGACTGCAGGGGGTTAAATGACAAAATGACAAAAATGGTTTTTAATTCAATCTACAACCTACTAATGAGTGTTGATTAATGACTCTGAACATTCTGTTGTGGATAAAGTTGATGCTAACGTTTTGCATGCAGGCACAGTTATGAGGTTAGATAACCTTACATGAGGTTCTAAAACCTCATAACACCAGTAGTTTGCTACAACATGGTTATAAAGCATGTTTAATTTAAACTCCAACCTGAATTCATTCATAGGTGGACAGCAGAGCATGGACAGGTCAGTTACATTAGATGCTACAGTTAAAAACATTTTGTAATTGTGAATTATTCAGCCCCAATGTGTTATCACAACCTCAGTGCAAGAAGTACTTCACTTGTCAAGTTGTCTATCCCTTGGCCATGAAAAACATTTGCTGGGCGATATCAAGCACCTGTCAAAACCAAAAGAACCGCCTGCCTGGATGACAAGGCAGGAAGCCGTACGTTCCAGTATATAAGCAGGGCATCCTTACAACAGGGCAATAGGGAACAAGCACATATCAGTAGGAGATATGAGGAGCTGACAGGACCAGGGCAGCATGCCTAAAGGGCATTGCGAGGCAAACAGTAATGGACTCCATCCATCCAAAGTGTTTGAGGTGAAGGAAGGGCTGAGAAGTTGGTCGTGATCCGTGAACTGAGCCAGCAGCAAAATAATGGACATCATGAAAAATGGATGAAGTTATATTTACTTTAAAAGGAGGAACTGACGACATCGGCTGTGATTTAATATGCAGAAGAGTTCTGAAGGCAATAACCTGCGATGACAAAGTAGGTTACTAAATGTAGGTGCGCTGTCACTTATGTGTGCAAAAACAAGTCTGGTGCACAACTATCTGATCCTTATTCACGTATTATTTGTAATGAATGCTGACACAAAGCCCTGCAGAGTTTCTTGGCTCCTGACATTAAAAAGCAAGCTGCTGACAACAAAGGAATAATCTGCAACACAACGCTACAAGCCCCAGAACTCATTTGAGGAACTGAAAGAAGTAGCAATGACTCCTGCACAAAAGATCACCAAAAGTGCTGAGCTCATTTTTCTCCTGAATGGAGGGGGGTCACTCCAGTGGTTGCCCCTTATCTAATGCTGATATCTGTGGAGAAGCTCACAGTATGGATGCACCCTCCCCAACCCCTTTTCTTCCATCATGGGGCATCGATTCCTTCTGTACCGGCAAGCAGCCTGGGTCTCTAAATCACACTGCAAGCTTATGTCAGCATTAGGAGGGGATCACTAAGAACAAGTTCCACGTGACCTGGACCATTTGGACTAGACTGCTTTTGAATCAGGTATTGGCAACATGAGCCCCCCAAACAGAACTGCCTTGTGAAAATACTGTGGTAAGGATTTGTACGAAGCACATGCAGAAAGTGCCGGAGCTACGCTTTGAGGGTTTTTTTTTACACAATGTATAAGAAGGAAGCCATCTGAGTGAGATTTAATCCAACTTTGCTGGCAAAGAGCCTAAAAATGCAGATGGGGGACAAACATCAGAAGCTAAAGTATATATACAGCAGAAAACATTTATTTCATTTCAAAATTTTACAGACATGCTGTGAAACCTCCCGCCACAGCCTCGTCCCTGTCTCAGGCTTGTCAACGTGATGTTTGATTGTTTGCGTTTTCTACGTGCCGCCTTGTCTCCGCCCACATCATGCCCTCGTCTTGTCTCGTGATTCCACAGCCCTAGTTCCTCATCTCGGTTCTGGTTACATTTAGAATTACCGTCTGGAGTTGGCGTTCCTGCAAATTCTGCAAAAACACTTACATAACCCTATACACTTACAAACCGGATTCCAAAAAAGTTGGGACACTAAACAAATTGTGAATAAAAACTGAATGCAATGATGTGGAGATGGCAAATGTCAATAATTTATTCGTAATAGAACATAGATGACAGATCAGAAGTTTAATCTGAGTAAATGTAACATTTTAAAGGAAAAATGTGTTGATTCAAAATTTCACAGTGTCAACAAATCCCAAAAAAGTTGGGACAAGTAGCAATGAGTGGCTGGAAAAGGGAAATTGAGCATGTAACGAACAGCTGGAAGACCAATTAACACTAATTAGGTCAATTGACAACATGATTGGGTATAAAAAG
>BRDA01006105.1:79301-99852 GCA_036984385.1 Crenuchus spilurus | reverse complement strand
TTTTTTTTACACAATGTATAAGAAGGAAGCCATCTGAGTGAGATTTAATCCAACTTTGCTGGCAAAGAGCCTAAAAATGCAGATGGGGGACAAACATCAGAAGCTAAAGTATATATACAGCAGAAAACATTTATTTCATTTCAAAATTTTACAGACATGCTGTGAAACCTCCCGCCACAGCCTCGTCCCTGTCTCAGGCTTGTCAACGTGATGTTTGATTGTTTGCGTTTTCTACGTGCCGCCTTGTCTCCGCCCACATCATGCCCTCGTCTTGTCTCGTGATTCCACAGCCCTAGTTCTGGTTACATTTAGAATTACCGTCTGGAGTTGGCGTTCCTGCAAATTCTGCAAAAACACTTACATAACCCTATACACTTATATAACTCTGTGAAAATGTATACTAGAAACAAAACGAAACAGACGCTGGAAACCTTAAAGGGTATACTTTTGAAATGTATATAGATTGAATCAAAATATGTTTTTAGATATTTGGGAGAAGAGACACATTTTTCTGAGTGAGTCAGACATCTGTGCATTTTTTCCCGCCAAAATGATGCCATTTGTCATTTATATGACATGGTAATTCCAGATATTTAATTGGTGGATTACGGAATGGGGAATGTGTGGAATGTGAATCTGAACAAAGAGCTCTCACTTGAGGTGGACCTGAAAAAACGGCAAATCAACTGAGTGTTCACACCTGTCTCATAAATATTCAATCTAGGAACCACTGAATGAGGAAAACAGAGTGTCGCCTCACATTAGTGAAGCTATAGAAATAAAACCACGTACAGTGTCTAAAAACTGTAATGAGCAGTGTGTAGCCAACACCTCTGTTTATTCAGTTCTGAGCTCAAAAGTCTTGGCTAGAAATGTTTAGCGTGTTTTCACAATATATCAGCACATCTGAAAACAGGTTTTTGGAAAGTCTAAGTTTAGAGCAGATTTAATCAGAATATAGAGTTATGACACTCTTACGTTTTGACACTGTTCACTGTGTCTGAAATACCCTCAGACTGCAGGGGGTCAAAGGTTACCTCGTATATTACAGTCCTCGTCTGACATGGTAATGTCAACCTGCTGATGAATTGGCAAATTACCACAGTTTCAGTTTAAGTTTCATAGCTAAGAGTTTCGAGTTCTGTAGATAAGGTTTTGTTTTGACCCACGCTGCATTCTCAGACCAGTCAAGCACAGACTAAATGTCCACAAAGCCACACTGTTATAACAAGGCCTGGCATTGTTCTGCTGAGTTCCTGGGAAAAGATGTTATTTTGTATAAACTTTTCAGCCTGACTTTGCCTGTCCCAACTTTTTTGAGGCTAGAATAACATCTGACTTGTCTGAGACCTTCTGTCCACGGTTGACCTTGTCTCTCAACACATATCCAGATCATGTTAATGGCAATTATAGTCAATAAATTAGCATCTAATAGACTAGGTTTGTTGTATTAGGTCTATTATTAAAAACAAATTAGAACTTGCTTCAGCGTGTGCAGTATTTCTTGTCTAAGGTATAATATATTTAGTTCTGCACTGCTAGCTGCAGGGTTATGGGCTCTTCCTTTCAGCAGAAAACAAAAACAACAGAAAACAAAGCAAGGCAGACACTATATTCAGCAAGTAAGACTTTTCTGTTGTTCTATTAGAGTTAGTTATTTTTGAGAGACCTGTCTTCAAAGTTAAGAAATATTCTACTTCACACGGCTAAAGAAAGGAAACATGAATAATATCCAGCATTTGAGAAAGGAGAGGTGCTGAGCCTTGGGGACAAACCCAACCTGGCTACCGGCTGATGCAATTACCAAAAACTTCTGGAATGTGCTACTGATGATGCGCATTCATTCAGGACCATTCTGCCAAAAAGGCTCACTGAGATAAGCTCAGGGACCAAATGTTGGGCAGTTAAAGCAGGTATTTATGAGCTCGGTTAACGGCTTAATTGTATTTGCGATGGGCAGATTAGCCGCCAGTCACTCTGGAAATGCATGTTTGTTTAGGAGTCAAATTTCAAAATGTTCACCACCCAAACACTGCAGGTGTAATCAGCTGAGAGGGGCATGTTACAGAACTGTCACACCACGTCAATCACGCAAACCGCTTTGGCCGAAAATAACAGAATTGTTCAGTGACTCAAAGATTAAAGGTTTTACAGTAAATCCAACAGCTTTGAAAGTGTGAAAATCGCCCTGAAGCAGAATAAATCACCCATGTTACATATTTAAACTGCTATCTTAGACCCAGTGTATGTGCAGATGTGTTATTCCACAGGGCATGCTGGGTATGCTGACAGCTACAGAGTATGTGTAAAGCCACTGGGACTGGAATGCAGTGCAGTCCCATTATGGCCCAATGTGTAATGCACTAACTGTCAGGCGGCATGAATTAAACATGTTCTAAATCCCTCATCAAGGTAAATGCTGCCTTTCCCCAGCGCTAATGCTCTGCTCAGCTCCCCTTCTGTCTCACACATACTGACATACACACACAGCCTTAGACCTATACACTGAAAATAGGTTAAACATTAGCATAGACCCAACAATCAAAATTAGCTCTTCCCAAGTGATAACGTGTCTCCGTCTCCTGTTCCCTATTCTCTGCTCGTCAACTTTGCAAACACAAAATGGAACTCTTTGGACTGGATTTATTATTTAGTTCAGCTTCTGGTATTGCAAGGTCAATCATAAATAGTGCACCTTCTCAGCTCAGCTCTGTTTTAGCAGTATGTTGAATTTAGTACAACAAGAGCTGATGCATGGACTGCTGAGACCGGGTGTCCTGAGGCTGTCAAATTGGCCTGTCTAAAGCTATGCCTAAACATACAGTTGCAGTAACAAGTATGTGAACCCTGTGGGATTACTTAATTTCTGCATAAATTGGTCCTTAAATGGGTTCTGATAAACATCTAAGTCACAACAATAGACAAACACAGTCTGCTTAAACTAATACCACACATAAATTAAATGCCATCATGTTTAATTGAACACAACATTTAAACATTCACAGTGCAGAGTGGAAAAAGTATGTGAACCTTTAGGCTAATGACTTCTCCAAGAGCTAATTGGAGACAGGAGTCAGCCAACATGGAGCCAAACCATGTGATGAGATTGGATGTGTTGGTTAAAGCTGCCATGCGCTATACAAAACACACCAGTTTTGAGTTTGCCCTTCTCAAGAAGCATTGCCTGATGTGAACCATGCCTCACACAAAAGAGATCTCGGAAGATCTACGTTCAAGAATTGTTGACTTGCTTGAAGCTGGAAAGGGTTAAAAAAGTATCTCTAAAAGCCTTGATGTTCATGTGTCCGCAGTAAGACAGACTGTCTACAAATGGAGAAAGTTCAGCACTGTTGCTACTCTCCCTAGGCGTGGTCGTCCTGTAAAGATGAGTGCAAGAACAGCGCAGAACGCTCAATGAGGTGAAGAAGAATCCTGCAGTGAAACCTAAAGACTTACAGAAATCTCTGGCACATGCTAACATTTTTGTTGACAAATCTACAAAAAGTAAAATGGAATGGAAAAATTAATTCCCAAGTTTATCCAGACATTTTATAGGAAAATTTAAGACCATCTGTCTACCAAATAAAGCTCAACAGGACAACAACCCTAAACACAGAAGTAAATCAACAACAGAATGGCTTCAACAGAAGAAAATACACCTTCTGGAGTGGACCAGTCAGAGTCCTGATGTCAACCCGACTGAGATGCTGTGGAATGACCTCAAAAGAGCAATTCAGACCAGACATCCCAATAATATTTCTGAACTGAAACAGTTTTGTGAGGAATGATCCAAAATTCCTCCTGACTGTTGTGTAGCTCTGATCTGTGACTACAGGAAACGTTTATTAAATCCAAAGGTTCACATCCTTTTTCCACCCTGCACTGTGAATGTTTACATGTGTTCAATTAAACATCCATCCATCCATCCATTATCACATCTGCTTAATCCTTATCAGGGTTGCGTTTAGTCCCCTACCCCCCCACTGGGCGCAGGTCAGGGCACTACACTATTCAGCTAAACCCAGGACAGGGCGCCAGTCCATCGCTGGGTGACACACACACATGGACAATTTTAGAGTTCCCAATTCACCTGACCTCCATGTTTTTGGACTGTAGTAGGAAACCGGAGACCCTGGAAAAAACCCACGCAGACACGAGGAGAACATGGAAACTCCGCTCAGATGGGGACTCGAACCCAAGACCTCAGCGCTGAGAGGTGAACGTGCCAACCACTAATCCACCGTGCCACCCTCAATTAAACATGATGGCATATAATTTGTGGTATTAGTTTAAGCAGACTGAGTTTGTCTGTTGTTGTGACTTAAATGTAGATCAGAACACATTTAATGACCAATTAATGCAGAAATCCAAGTCATCCCAAAGGGTTCACATACTTGTTCTTGGAACTGTATATACTACACATTCTCTGCGGGACTAACCACTGCAATGTAATCTTGCAGGGTGAACTGTCAAGGGCAGCAGCCCATAATCCAATGAGAAAGAAAAAAAATGTCTTGGTGTTATGGATTTCTAGTCCATCTAAAGGCAGCTTGTTTATTGGCAGAACAGAAAGCAAACTTTTCTGAAGGCTGACAGCTTTAAAATAATGTTCAGAATACAATGTTTATTGGAAACTGCAGTGCGACGTTTATTGAGCACTACCTCAGCCTGTGCTGAAGATAAAACTTCCAGAGTCATTGATTTGACAGGAGGATAACTGAGGATGTTCTTGGCTAGATGACTTGTTTGTGCCTTTGAAATTAGATATAAAATATCACTCTTATAAAATATATTGAGTTGTGATCCCCATGTCTGTGCTAACTCTTCGAAGTTTATTCCAGGCAGAAGAGCATTTTACAGTCTGTGATTATATGTTAGAAGTGCTCAAACACTCAAAACTGACCTTAAAACAAGGAAGAGCGGCATTTTATGGAAATCTGCTCCTGTTTTGAAGAGGGTTTTAATCTGTTATGAGTCTCTTTAACCCCCTGCAGTCTGAGGGTGTTTCAGACACGCCTTCACTTTTTTACAAATTACACACATCTAAAATTATTTTTCCCAAAGTGTTACACAGACTTTAGTTCAGCACAAACTCAGCAACAACAGAGTCAGAACAGTAAGAGTCATAAATCTATATTCTGATTAAATCTGCTCTAAACTTTCCAAAAACCTGTTTTCAGATGTGCTGATATATTGTGAAAACACACTTTAAACATTTCTAGACAAGACTTTTGAGCTCAGAACTGAATAAACAGAGGTGTTGGCTACACACTGTTCCTTACAGTTTTTAGACATTGTATGTGCTTTTATTTCTAAAGCTTAACTAATGTGAGGCGACACTCTGTTTTCACTCAGCCACTAACCCTACACTGAATATTCATGAGATAGGCGTGAACACTCAGGTGAGAGCTCTTTGTTCGGTTCACATTACACAGATTCCAAAGCTGGTAATCCAACCAGTGTCTAGAATTACCATGTCATTATCACATGATTGACAGATTGTGTCATTTGGTGGGACAAAAAGTGCAGCTGTCTGACTTGCTCTCAAGAACATGTTTCTGCTTATTTAAGCTCCTCTCACAAATATCTAAACATATATTTCAATTCAAACATATTTGAAAAGTAGACCTTTTAAGGTTTTCGGGGTACATTTTGTTTTGTTTTTAGGATACAATAGGATAAAATGTCCCCACTGGCTGGAGCGCCGACTCCAGAGGGTTAAGCCTATTTTTGTTCACTTCTGCATGGGAGTGAAGTTGTGGGTAAACGCCTTAGAGATCCAGGCACAGGGCAGGGCATTACAGACTATTGTATACCAATGCTTTTCAAATTTTACAGAGTATTTTTCTTAATATTTGATAATCTAGCCTTGTTCAGCATGTTTGAATGTTGAGAGAAGAGTTGGACCCCCCATGATGAAAGGAGATGGACTGGAGTACGGAGGAGAAGGGTTGATGGCAGGTGTAAAAACTTCATGAATGTAAATGGGAGGTAGAGATGGGAATTTATAGGGCATAGAATTGGAAGGAGGAGGGGCTTTGGGGATGGTCCTCCTCCTGAGCTTTATTCCATAATGACGGCGAGGTAATGCGGGTGCCTGGCATGAATTTATGATGCATTCTACTAAAGCAGATATAATGAATTCCTAACATCTTTTAACAACAACCTGAATGTTGTCCCTTTAACAGGAAACGTACCTGTGCAGCACATTTTTTTCTCTGACAGCGTAAATCTGGAATCTGTAACCTCATCCCAGGCGCCACACAAAGCAACAACAGGGGCATCATATAACTGATACAGAAAGTCTATAGAAGTGCAGTCGGAGGTGAGCAGAGTAACTGGTCTCCCGGCTGCGAGCGATGTCTGCTGACTAATGTTTGCAGTTAAGCGCCGCTCACACACACAGATAAGCAGAAGATCCACTTTGGTTGGGATGTGCCTTTTGGCCTGTGAGCAACTTGCAACCACAGTTAAGGATCTACCTGATAAGGCCAGTGTGGTAGCAGTTGGGTTGGCCATTAGAGAGACAAACGCCCTGTTCCTCCTTTTGCCTCGTCTTTCCCTGCCCCTTGAAAATCATTCTCTTTCTTCTCACCCACCTCATCTGCTTTCTTTCTCGTCACCCCAACTCTTTTTATTTCTATCTATAGAAAATCAGTTTTGGTTCTGTCTGTACGCGTTAGAGCCCTGTGATTCAGTTTTCAATTTTGCCCCCTCGCCTACTCATCTAGGTGCTTTCGGCCACTCCATTTTCTCCTTATAAATAGCTGCTCTATTCTTCTCAAGCTCAAAAAGCTCAGCTAGTTAGAAAGCAGTCTCAGATGGAGGTGTGAGTGGGGGCTCACCTGTGGCACCAGAGGCCCAGGGCCTATCATTGGAGCGATGTAGTGAAGGCTGTCTCAAATTTCCAATTATCGCCACATCTGCTTGCTCAGCAGAGTCTGAATGTGCACAAGACAAACCAGGCACCAAGCAGAAGAGGGTCTGCCCGGGCAAAGAGGCAGGTCTTTATGGTAATTTAGCAGGACGAAATCAGGGAACGGGAAGGGCTTTCATGCCAGCTACAGTCCGGGATACTCAGTATATCAGCTCCGGTGATATATAATCAGATTTCATACAGTCATGTATATTCAATAGTGCCAATCACTATGACAGACGTGCTATAATACAACCTCAGAAATGAACTTTCAAGGACTCTAAAGTGCATTTGCATTTTCCAATTCTCTTGCACTTCGTTGTATTATGTTAATGTGATGTGCTTTGGTGAATACGAAGACACAAGGTGTCATGATGAGAGCTGACTGAAGGGTACAAGACCTAAAACAAAGCTCGAGTCAGGAGCTGAGCTCGGGAATCAGTGCTGTTCAGGAAGCTCACCTTTCCGTCCTTCACTGACGTGTGAATAAGAAAAGAAGTGAATTAAAACCTTTACACAGGGGCGCTGAGAGGCTCATCCGACTGAAGTGCTGTCACTATGATCTGAGGATCATGCAGGTCGAGCTACTCGCTATCAGCAAATGAGGCCCGAGAGAGCAAAATTGGCAGGTAAGATGGCACTTTCTCTCCCAGGACTACTAAGTAATGTCGGCTGGCTCAGGCCTCTGCCAGGTGATAGCAGTTTAAAAAGAGGCGGAGCTTGACTTCACATGCATCAGAGGAGGCCTCAGAGACATTACTATGATAGAAAGAGACAACGAATGGACGGGTCGATTGGGTACCAAACACATCTTGGACAAACTTCTACATAAATTTGGTTGAAATGTGTGGTCGATGAGGTGTTTCAGCATCTCAGAATTGGGTCCTTATGTTACGGCCAGCCTTAATGAACTCTATCAGCTTTCAGCTCTGTGAGATGCTGTCTAAAGCACTTTGTCTATAAAAGGTTTCAGCAATTCTTTCTGCAGAGGCTATAATTTCTGTTTCATCCAACAGCTGATGAGTAAATAATGCACTTCTTAACAGATTACACAGCCTCACTACAGGAGGAGGACCTGGAATATTTATATCAGCATTCTGCAGGTACAATATCCCCTCATCCCGAGAACAATATGGCTTCTTGCTAAGCTTTCTTTAGAGTGTTTCCCAGCCATTAGCTCCGAGTGCTTCATTTTTCAGAGGTTATCAGGACCGGGACAGAAAGAAGCAATAAGCAGCAGTGAGCAAAAGGCAGCCGAGTGAGAATGAGGGTGTTGTTGGACTCGTGAGCAGGAGCAATCTCTCTGAAAAATGACAATGTTGACAAGCCTTTTACAAGGAAGCCCACACAGGCCAAGGAGATGTGTGTGTTGTGCTGGTGAGTGTCCTGTGGCTGTCAAATCTGCCCACCCACAGATCTTTGGCTGAATATATACTGTACATCCTCCAGAGGGCTAAGCAGTGAGATGGGTTTTAGTGGGTGAACTCTCAGAGAAAGCGGTCCATAATCCATTAAAAACAAACACTGCTGATAGCATAAAATTATCCCGAATGACTGAGATTTCAGTGCACTATGGATTTGTGGACCATCTGCAGGGCTTTTTTTATAGAGAACAGAGAAAGCAAAGCATTCTGAAGGTCTGCAGCTTTAAAATATCGAGAACGGCAGCCCTGCGGTTATTTATCACTATCTCAGTTAGTTGTGCAGACTAGATAAGATAACATAATCCTTTATTAGTCCCACAGAGAAGAAATTCAGGTTGTCACAGCAGCAAAGGGACGGTGAAGCACTCAGAGATAAAAACAGGCATCAGAGAGACTTTTAACAACATCTGATCAAAAACAGCTCTGAGGATCATTTACAGCTAAATGTTTATGACTGTTGTACACGACATAATGCAGCTTGCTGGATGAAGTACTGCATGTAAAGCTGTATAAATACATTTCACAGTATTGTAATGACTGAATATTACACATCACATGTACACGTGTTGTCCAGAAGATTTGCAGTCAGATGTTTACATCAGTGAGGCTGTGAGTGAGGTTAAAAAGTTAGGAGTTAAGGGTTATAAGTGGTCTCCTGGGCACAGTGCTGGTTGTAAAAGACCTGTACATAACTGAAGATGCCCTAGGCTAGAATACTATTATCTGTAATTGTGGCATCAGATGAAAACATCAATAGTTTGCCATAAATACACAGGCCCATTCCAAAAAATTAGAATATCATGGAGAATATCACCCTCATCCTATGGAGGGTATCAATGATGGTCTTCTGGCCAGTTGTTATGTCTGCAGTCATCCCCATATTGAACCAAACTGAAGCGATGTAATGACACCTGAGGAAACCTGTGCAGGTGTTTTGAGTTTAGTAGATGATTAGCGTCTCACACTCAGTTTAAAACATTCATGCCCTGCAAAATTTGGGATGATTTCTCCACAGTATTCAAATTTTCGTGGGTTTTATGAGCTGGAAGCCCAAATTATGTGAAAATAAACAAATAAATACGTGAAATCATTTAAACTGTGGGCCCTGAATCTATAATCTGTGAAAGTTTAACTTTTTGAATGGAATTCTGGAAATCAATCAACTTTTCCACGATATTCAAATTTTTTGGAATGGGTCAAGAGACAACAGACTCACCAAGCTTTGCAATGACTAAGGATGCATGATATACTGCTGAAACTAAATGATTGTTATTGGCTCTCTACTGGAATTATGGCTGATGTAAATTTTTAGCTTGTATAGTGTTAACTCTGTGGCTCCGTAGCTGCCAATGAGAAGTGAAAATGACTTTATTTACATAAAAACAGTTTAACTTACCAGCATCACATCACTATCAGCCTCAGTCAGTTACTGGTTATCACATCCTACTGAAAATTCCATATCAGTGCATCTCTAGCCATAACCCGTGTATCCTTACCCGCAAATCTAGGTCCTCCTTCTGGCCATCCCACGCCCAACTGCGCTTGGTGAAGTAGTTGACTGTCGCAAACTCAATGAGCGCTGAGAAGACGAAGGCGTAGCACACGGCCATGAACCAGTCCATCGCTGTAGCATAGGCTACCTTGGGTAGAGAATTCCTGGCACTGATGCTAAGTGTGGTCATGGTCAAAACCGTGGTGACACCTGGAAAGCAAGAAAAGGTTCACACATGTGTATGTACAGCTATGATCATATTAACACAACAGCTCATTTACCCCTGCTGAGGTGAAAAAGCAAGGACCAAGTACTGACTTGGATAGTAAAAGGGATGTGACTGGATGAGGATGCTGCGTATTCCTCGTATGACCTCTAGATCATTGCTCTGTGCCCTTGGGTCCTCTGTAACACAGACTGATGCCCACTGACTCAGACCATGGTGCCCATGTACTCTGACTCAGCAGTTTTGGACATATTTCAGATGACACATCATGTGCAAGCTAGTCTTGGCAGCACAATGTAACCTCAGGACTCTCCGCTGTCATGCTGATATTTGTTCTGTTGCCATTTTGAGGCTTGTGTGGAGCGCTGGATGTTGCTGTGCACCGCCTCTCTTAGGGGAGCTTGAGAAAACAATACACGATAATCCGAGTATTGATAAAGTGCTGGTGCTGCCTTGGTGCGTGCCAGTCCCTCGCCATCTGTCAGGACAACTGTGATGACAGTATAGGAAGGAAGGGCTTTCGGGAGAGCAATATCACTGCAGATACGTTACTTAAGTTCTGAACTGGAGGGGGTCAATGTCCAGTTCAGCGCAGCTGTAAATGAACAGACCAGCTTATGAAATGTAGCTGAACACAAATAAAATAGTGATTTTAAAAGCAAAATGCTTCTTCCAAGGATCTCAGGACGTTAAGGTTAGAAAGCGGCAGACAAGCATCATGTCTACTTGCTTCACTGGGCAAAGATCCACAAGGATAGAACCTTTCTTTGGTACCAAGGGCCTAGAACAGACTCGGGCTAGATGCTTTGTAAGTGCAAATGTATGCCCTATATACAGGCTAAATGCATGTCTGCGTTTGAAGGAGGACTGCACAAACGTGTGGGAGGATCATGTGAAAGCGGTTGGCGAGGCCACATTCCGTTCAATTGGGCAGCTTTACGAGGAATTTTCTCTGCCTCTTAAAACCACATTTAAGTCTCTGAGGCATGTTTCTGGCAGCAGCCGTAGACAGAGACACAGACTCAAAGAATATTTACAGAACAACACTTTCACAAATTCTCGGAATTCCTCCAGAGTTTGTCTAGCGACTACAGTGCTACATCGTTCATTCAATCAACCAATCACAGCCCTGCATCTGCAGATATGAAGAAATAACCTACATTCCCGCTCTGCTGCTTTCACTTACTGACGTCACAACGTTGCCCTCCTTCCTCCCCACCACCACCAGTGTGGTCCCGGTCCTGTTGTCCAGGCATTGGCTACATCCCCTGCCATTTTTGATCCATTCATCCCTTATCTTATCTGCTTAATCATGATCAGGGTCCCCTGGACCCCCCTGGAGGGCAGGGCATTACACACTGTCATAGCTAAGCCCAGGACAAGGCACCAATCCATCTCTGGGTGCACACACAAGGACAATTTGGAGTAGCCAATTCACCTGACCTCCATGTTTTTGGACTGTGGGAGGAAACCCTCACAGACACAGGGAGAACATGGAAACTCAACCAAGATGGGGACTTGAAGCCAAGACCTCAGCGCTGAGAGGCGAATGTGCTAACCAACAAGCCACCGTGCCCCCCCTTGTCATTTTTCAACAATTAAAAAATGTCTTCCTCTTTACATTGTGTGTAAACTTCATGATGACTGGACCAAAGTAAGTGGTCCAGATTGAGTCCAATTAAAAGCTAACTCTTATTTTCCTTCTTTTGTAAAGCTTTCAATTAAACGAGTAGTAAAGTCTTAGTAAATGTAACGTTTTTGCTTCATTGCAGGCCTAAATCCTACAAGTGTCCCTGAGATCTTTGAAGAAAAGGCATCAAAACTGACATTAGACTTTAAAAATACTGTCAGAAGTTACCCAACAGGAAGGAAATGCACACGACCACCTGACTTTTATCCATCGCTTCCAAGTTAAGCTCATTTCTCTCGGCAACAATATAGATTTGAATTACAATAAAAGAAGAAGGAGGAGATAAATCAACTGCAGTGTGAAATCTGAATTTTTCATAGGTCATTGTGCAGTGCCCCCACTCTTTCCATTGCGAAAATGGAGTTTCAGGAGCAAAATGAGAGAGCGGTCCAGAATAGGTGCCCATTAAAGCAGATATAAGCAATCATTCCACTTGGTCTCCTACCACCTGCCTCGCTGGCAGAAGACTAAAACGCAGGAAGCATTGTGCTGCCTGCCAGGGAGCTGGCTTCACCCCCCTCGCTGCCTCTAAAGTAAGACATCTGAATTAATGTGGTGAGATCTGTCTGTTTCATGTTCATGTGCTCATGAGATCAAACAAATACGGTATAATGGGTTGGATAAATAAAACAGCTTAGATTTTCGTGGTTGGAACACGATGCGCCATTGAGAGCAGCTAATATCAGGGAGGACGTTCGTTATGCCTCGTCTGTTACCATAAAATCTAGCTGTAAACAATTGCATTTCAGTTTATGGCCAACAAAATAGGTCGTCCACTAAGCAGAGAACGACAGCTTCTAATTAAACTTTTCAACAAGTCTTATCTCCATCAGGCAGTGAATGAGAAAAAATACGGAGGACATTAGCAAAGAGCTCCAGACACTATTGTGTTGGCAGACAGCGGCTTATTGTTTGCAGCGTGTGCCCAAATCATAAATCACACTTTACACTTGGGCTGTTGAGAAAATGATAAAACAGGATTATGCACATGAAATACAGGGTCAAGCTTGTCAGAGGAAGATTCAAGAAGCTGGCAGCCATCCAGGGCATGAGTGATTAATTAAATATCAACCTCCAAGTGGCATCTGGAAGCTGCTGCACGGGGCCTATAAATGCAAGCACGAGATTTGCTTTTTGCCTTTAAAACGGAGTAAATGAGTACTTTCTCTGTCAATATTTTGACAATTTCAAAGCAGCCAGAAGCTGAAAAGAGGGCGAGAGTAAGAGCCACATATTATTTTTATTCCCTCGAGAGAGCAATCTCAGTCATCGTGCGGCTGCTGTCAGGATGTACACCCTGGGAAAAGGAGGACGTAGTGTTGGGAAGGAAAAAAAATCCCCAGAGTTAGTGCTCAGTCGAGCCAGGTTTGGGGGGTGTGTGTGATGTACATGTCCTCCAGGCAGCTGAAAGAACACTCTGTTTAACACACGCTCCCTCCCTGGCCGGCCGCTCTATTACCCACGGTGGCCAGCCTGCGGCTTGCAAACGACGCGCTGCTTCATCACGTCCGCAGACATCGGCGGTACAAGGCCTGCGGAATACTAATAAGGTTGCGCTCTGCACCTCATTAGGACCTCCAGATTGGAGTCTAGCAGCACATCTATACTGGCTGTGGCTTGCTGAGGCACAGTTAAAGACCTGGGGGTGTGATGATAAACTTTGCCTGCTCATGTTATGACAAACATTCCAGTTATATAATTAAGGCTAGGACCTCAAATCTATATACATATATACCGTATATAACAATGTTTACATGTAGTCTAGTGTTTGATCAGCATTTCCTGGTTTTAGACATTTTTTCTTTATTCTTTTTTCAATGACTTTTAGATTTTATTGCTGATTAATTTGACTTTTACTCCACACTGTTACATGTCATATGATCATTTATCTTGTAAATTATACATTATTTTTGATGATCTGCTTTTATTAATCATCTTTTTTTCTGTCAATCACTTTGATTTGTATGAAAAGTGCTTTATAAATAAAGTTTTGATTTGATTGTTTCTCTGTTAGCCTCTTGTTCTACAGTGGTCAGGACCATCACAGAGCCACTGTTATTATAGTCCTTCATCAGTGCTCTCTATGTTACACACAGGGCGCTGTTGGCTGGATATTTTTGGTTGGGGGACATTTCTCAGGTTAGCAGTGACTATCAAAGGGGTCAAATTCCATCACTATCAAATATAAACAGTTGAGCTGATAAACTGGAGAGTGGGTGTAGATGTAAGGTCATTTTAATGTTATGGCTGATCGTTTTGAAGCGTTTATATTTAATTGTTTAGTCTAAAACTGTTTTGCTGGAGTGAAGAACAAATAAGAGTTGAGTTGAGAGGCTTCTTGATAGTTGCCAAAATTCAGAAATCATCAGCAGGGGGAAAAGCCTTCTCTTATATGGCCCCTCAACTTTGGAATAACCTCCCAGACAATGTTCGGGACTCAGTCACAGTCTCAACCTTTAAGACTAGGCTGAAAACATATCTGTTTAGTTTAGCTTTTGGTAATTAATACTTTACATTATAGAAAGGTTGTAGGTCCAGGGGTGCACTGGCGTAGGGATTTATAGTGAACTGAGATGCTGGGGCTGTCATACCGCTGCTCACGCGATCACTCAGGTTTGTTGATGCCAGTGTCTCGGGGAGCTCCCATGCCTGTTTACCTTCTGGCTCCCTCCTTTTAGGTAGGCTGTAGGGAGTCAATAGCCACACTCTGATATGTCTCATAATCCCCCTGCTCTATAAATCCAAACAGAACTAATTCCATTTTTGTCTTTTCCGAGTGAGTGATTGCCCATTGGTCTGGTCCAAGGCTGATGGAAGACTGATTACTATTCTCTGCATGATGCTTCCCTGGATCAGCTGCCCACCAACAAACAACTACTGTGCCCTGCTTCAGATGCCCTACTCTACTGCCCACATTGGAGTTAATATGGACTTTCTGGCCGTTATCATTGCACCCACTATCATCATCATTCCTGTCCCACTACTGTCACCATATCAGTTCACCTGAACATTACAACAACATCACATGATTAGGATTTATTACAAACTTATATTTACTAGACCAGAGGAGGATGGGTCCCCCATGTAATTCAGGTTCCTCCCAAAATTTCTTCCTCCAGCTCTGAGGGAGTTTTTCCTGCCACTGTTGCCTTTGGCTAGCTCAGCAGGGATTTAGGGATTTAGTGATTAATGATTCGGCGATTTGTTGTTTGTTATTACTGACCCTGTAAAGCTGGTTTGTGACATCAGCTGTAAAAAGCGCTTTATAAATAAATTTGATTTCATTTCATTTGAAAAAAATTGAGTTTGCATGTCTGTCAAAGAGTTTTGGGGCAGTACCCAAAATTATAACTGCTTATTATCACAAAAGCTTACGTTATGTTTTATTCATCATTTTCACAAAAGCAGTTGTCAGTTCACTGTGATTATGCCCTTGAAATACAGCAAGGTCTCCTGAGTGGCATAATTGCTGTTATAAGGGGTTGGATTCTAGCCCACCCTGATAAGAACTGCTTCCTCAATCAAGTTCCCTTTTGTTTTTCATTTGTCTGGGATGAATGTTACTGTTAGGAAAGAACAGTTCCTACCAGTGTGGTTATCTAGCTGGTCATCAAGTGTATGCTAGTGGACCTGTTACCTCTCTGCACAAGCTGTGTCATGGGCAAAATGTTAAGGACAGCCTCCTGTACATATCAGCTAGAGCAACAGTAAAGTCCCCGTGGCCATGTACTTACACTCAACACAATGCTGGGCTCTGGAACGCTGATTAGAATGTACACACACACATACACACTTGTGTACACTCATCCTAAAGCATTTGGGTTGCCATGACGTACTCTCAAATGCTGATTCTCAGGCACAGACTAAGAGGAGTGAAGATGGTGTGCGAGAGAGGCAAGTAAAGGAGGTGAAGAACCCGCCTTCGCTGGGTTTCTTCACGTGAAAGGCAGCAGCCAGCTAATGATGTGATTCTTACCCAGAGTGCAATCTCCTAATTAGTCATGTTTGGGCTTCCAGAAACTGGTTCTGGGTTGCAGAAGAGTCAACAGACATGATTTTATTCTCATCATAAAGTTTATGTACAGTGCCACAAAAAGGTAAACTCATTACACAAAAAGTGATAATTCAAGACATTTTTCTTTTAATGCTTAATGTTGGTTTAGGCTTAGAGCAATGCTATATATTCTCACAATATTCTAATATTTGGAGATGCCGTAGTATGTGAAATGACGGCTGTCACTATTGATGATATCAACAATCAATTAATCCAGCTTTTTAAAAACAATAATAAACAATATAGATTGTCTGTATATATAGAAATATATAAAAGGGCCCCAAGTGGCTCAGTGGACCAAGGCTCTGACACTATGATCAGAGGACCGCAACTTTGAATCCCAGTCTAGCTGCTTGGCATCAACAGCCGGAGCCTGAGAAAGCAAATTGGTGGTGCACTGTCTGGGTGGGTAGACGGTGCTCTCTCCCCATCACTGTTACATTACAATATCAGCTGGCTCAGGTGTCTGCCAGCCGATCCACCAGAGCTGGGGATCCTGAGCTTTCCACCAAGCATGCTGGCTGCCCAGCAACGATGTATCAGCAGTAGTTGGAAAAGAGGCGGAGCCTGACTTCACATGCATCGGAGGAGGCCTGTGCTAGTTTTCACCCTCTGATTGGGCGAGTCCTAGCGGATGGGTGGGTTAATTGGCAAAAAAATCCCCTAAACCTCCCCAAAAATGATAAAAATATATAACTAAATGTGCTTAATTCTGATCAGAGTCGTGGTGCAGGGCAGGGCATTACAGACTATCCTAGCAAAGCCCAGGACAGGGCTATTGTAAAAATATAAACGTATAAAACAGTTACATAAATGATTTAACAGAACTGTGGCTTAACCAGTATATACGCAGACCAGTATAAGTATCAGCAGGCAAAGTAATCACCTGTTAATCAAGCAGGTATAATTTGGACACTGACATTTTAAAACTTCATTGTGATAATCTTATATTTCACACTTACACACATTTATTTCAGTTTGTTTACATCATTTGAATTTGTTACTGCTAAACCAGTCTGACACAAACACGGCTTGTCCTGGGTTACCTTTGTCTACTCTGCCTTTCCATAAATTATTCACATTGTTTTCAATCATTTCTCTGCTCTAACGATCTTACACAACACCTCGCATTTCACACACTCATTCTGATCTGCAAGATGAAAAATGAAGGCTTAAGGACACGATTCTGATACTCTCCAGACAGAGAGAGAGGGAAACGCCGCTTAAAATAACTCGTCTGGAGTGTGGGCCGTCGGGACTGGTGACAGGGTCAGCTTTAGCGGAGCCACAGGTCAATAAGAGTCTGAGGGAACTTTTCATTTGCACTGCAGATTTCTTCTGACTTTCAGCTGCAACGTAAACCTCTTGACTTCTAACTCGGTGAAAAAAGACGAGGCTTTATCAGTGCTTTTAATTTCAACTAACTTTGTGCTCTCTCTTTCAGGCCACGTTGGCCAATTTCATTACATCAAGTGTAGATTCTTCTTTTTACTCCCACAGAACGTTGCTCATTGCAGAGGGAAGCAATGTTTCCACACTACAGCTGGCAGGATGAACTCTGCTTTGCACCTGATGCTCCAGCCATGGAGAAAAAAGTGTTGACAAAGGCAGACACCTTGCCAAAGTTAGCTCGAGCTCAATAAGCAATAATCTCTTAACTCCAGCCGGCTTAAACATACTGCTGGCCCGTGCCAATATCCTGCTGCTTTCTGGCTTTATCTCCCCCACTCCGCATCCTCCCAGAGGAGCCCATCAGCCTCGCTTTCTCCAACTTCATCTCACTCCTAGTTTGGGTCCAGCTAATCTGTAATTAATTAGGTGCCTCTGCGGCGGTTGCAGTAATTACAGGTCAGTCCACTGATCCCTGCACACTTTCAAAACCGAATCCATCACTGTCCGGGCCTACGCGTGCCGGCCGCTCAGCGATTTCACTTGCCATGCGCTTCAGTACACTCAAAACTTTTCTTTCACTCCAAGCATAACTTTTTAATACCATCCCTGGTGCGCTCGTTTGCCGAAGGTATCCTACAGCAGGACAGAGGGGAATGGCAGGAAAAAATCTAATAAGCATCCTCCCAAATGCACAGAACACGGCTCATTCTGAGGCGGCTTCATAATTTTAATGGTGGACGCAAGATGCTTGATTGTTCATGAACTTCTGGAAATGGTGGAGTTGACCCCCCGTGATGTTGTTATCTAGTTGAACCTGTGTAGCGAAGCATTGAACTCCTCCCACAGGAGCTGAAACACTTTGATATTGGGTATAGATAAACGTGAAATTCAAGCTTTTGGTGGACTTCAAACTCTGTTTTCTATCAGACAGGATTCAGATCAATAACAAGATTTGATTTGTTTCAATATAATAACAGTAAAAGGTGAATAAAGAGTGAGGTGTAATGTAGGGATGCACTGAAATGAACATTTTTGTCCAAAATCGGAAAAGAACAAAATTAAACATTTTGCCAAATACCAAATCATTTCTATAAAATTTATAAAATTAATAACTATTTCCCAAAATAAGTCTTGTAGTGAGTCAGAATGAATGTCTGTATGTTAATAAGCTGGTTTGTCATCATTAGGTTTAATAACATGAGTTTAATTGATTATATTTGTATATAAAACAAAGACAATAATATATGAATATGTATGAAGCTGCATGTATGTTACATTATTACTAATATTTAATAAAATGATGAAAATGTCTAAAATGAATGATGTAAGTCACATGGATGTGTTGTGTGTTTAATGTGAGTGTCATTGGCTACAGACACTGAAACACTTCACATTTCTTCTGCTAATTGTGAGATGATCCCTAACACTGCAGCAGGGAGCACAAACACAAAGCTAAGCGGCTGTATTCTGGCTTCATCATAACGAGGGTTTAGTAAAGCTTGTGCTTGTAGTCTGTTGTCTTCAACATAAATGTGTAAATGGCACCGTCGTTTGGATAAGACATAAAATCGAGGTCAGAGATAGCGTGGTGAGATTTCTGGTGATGAGGGGCTGCCATTGCATCATCCAGGTGGATGCTGCATATTGGTTGTGGTTGAGGTGACTGTAATGTCTCAAATGAGAACGTGACACTATAACTAATGTAAGAAATATCTGGATTGTTGATGGAGGAAGGACAACACTCACCGAAAACGGTGCGTGCCGGCACAGACTCGCGGTTGAGCCAGAAGGACACCTGGGAGAGAATGACTGTCATGATGCAGGGCAAATACGTCTGAATCACAAAGTAGCCAATTTTCCTTTTCAGATGGAAATATGTTGTCATCACGACATATTCTCCTGTAGGAAGGGGGAGAAGAAAAAGAGGAGAAAGAGAGACAAACAAAGATAGAAAGAGACAGAAAGAGAGAGAGGGATGGAGAGAGAGAGAGGGAGGGAGGAATGCATTATTAATGAGGCTCATGTCATGTACAGACAACGCAGGCAGACTGCTGAAATATTCAGAAGTTTATTTATGAAAGTTAATATGGAGAGAATGGAGAATAAGACACAGTGAGGTCCACAGGGAAGCAGTGCCAATGAGCTGGGAGGTTAACTGATTGCTTGTATATCTCAGAGCTGACTTGTTACAGACTGAGATTGTCCTAGCGGCACTGCTGGCTGGATTAGATGATCAAACATTGGCAGCACAGACCTGCTGACAGACAATAGCTCAGGGATCTCTCCCTACTCAGCTTTTGCTCATTAAATCATAACACACCTCTTAAAAGGCACATTTTGGAATCAGCTGAGTGATGCAGGCTTTAGGAACATATGGTGCATGATGCACGGCTTTCATTTAGTGATGCTGTGAGTAAATCTAAACAGGCAGATGCCACAAAGCATTGAGAAAAAAATTTGTCACGCATTTATTAGAAATCACTATATAAACACATTACTGCATATTAAACACATACAACAGGGTTGCCTCAATAAACCGCATTTCAGAAATGTCTCAGCTACTCCCTTTAATAACTACATTTTGGTCCTTTTAGGTTTGAACATGACCGGAGGAGGCAATTCCGCATCCTATCAGCGAGAGAATGTTCTCGCATCCTTTGGCACTGGAAGGCAAGACACAATTAAACTGAAGAAAACTGGGGAATAAACATGCTTTTTGTTCTTAACAACAAACTGCAGCTTTTATCGTTTTGCTGAGGAAGACTGCAAATGTGAAAAAGTGGCTGCTTCATCTAGACGCATGTTTATTCAAGGCGCCACCATCACGCCACAGCCAATTTGCACCAGAGAGTGTCTGAATGCACACTCATCAGGCCACTCTTACTGAGGTATCTGTAAAAACAGCCATGAAATAATAATAAAAAAATCAGGTCTGCAAAACAATTTTAAAAAGGCCTTAAAGCAAGAGTTCTGTGCAAAATCTAATTTAGTTTTTATCTTTACTGCAAACACAGTTTTATATATATACTGTATACACACACACTACCGCTCCAAAGTTTGGGATCACCCAGGATTTTCCATGACAATCTATACTTTTATTTCAGAAGGGCCCTATTATTATTATTATTATTATTATTATTATTATTAATTATTATTAATTAATTAATTATTTTTTTCTAGACTATAATAAAGTCCTCAGATGCTGCTGCTCCAGATACTCAGTCTTCTATGGTAGAAAGGTGAGGTAGGACAGTGTCACTTTGTGTAGTTCACAAGTTGTTGATGGTAAGTTTATAAACTTTACTACAGCTGTTTAATCTCCACCAGAAGTTTAACACATTATGTGTGAGACATCAC
>BRDA01006105.1:64231-79201 GCA_036984385.1 Crenuchus spilurus | reverse complement strand
TTAGTAGGGATGCTCGTAAGTAGGGTTACCACTGTATATATAATACAAAACCTTCTGAGCGGTGAGTGGTCTGGCCATCTTTGGTTCTAGAAGCACTAATTGGTCACTGCAGAGTACATCACACTGTGTGTTCTACTTGTGATCAGAAATATTTGTATGAGATGTGAAATTCCTACAACAGCAAAATCTGGTCATTTATCACAGTATAAACCTTAGCAAAGCAACCTGTGACTACATTTAGGGTAAGAGGAAAAGAGTGAGATTATTCACTATTAATATATTAAACTGGCAAAAAAATGATGGTTTGGTTCTCTCTCTGCCAAAATTATACCCGGTTCCTTCTGGTACTGGGTGACTTCGCATAACTCACAATTATTCTGCCCAGGTCAGATAGTACTGGAATGGAAATGCAGAAAGAATTCATTTGAGAAGAGCGGTTTGTGTCTTTGAGAAAACGGGATTGAGGGCCTCCACTGCAATCAGAGCTTAAGATGAAATGATTGACTGATCAGCCATGCTAGCAACAAAAATGGACTGTAATTTGTTGCCAATTCAAATGAACCCTAGGCCTGGTTTCAATCAGTAGGATGATAGATTCCCCTCTTCCGCCTACCTCCAAGGGTTCTTATCTGAACAGTAGTGGGGAGCATTTCCATATAAGAGAGCCTGAAAGTTGAGATTTTTTTGCCTTACACTTGAAAAATTCATGCATCGCTCAATCTTAAGTCAGTGTGGGCTCTTAAGATAAAATGGCAGTGGGCAGCTGCTGCTGTTGAGGGTTTGAGAAGAGATTTTCCACATTGGCCTGTGCATGAGTGTTTTGCCAACGTTTTGAACATACCGCAGACAAAACCCTTGTCTTGAGCTGCCAGGGTACATCTACCTCACTTATCAGATACGCCCATTCAGGTCGTTTACAATAACTGACGGTACCTTACATGTATTATATGGGTGGTGGATCATTTTCAGAACTGCAGTGACACTGATGTGGTGGTGGTGTGCTAGTATGTCTTGTGCTGGTATGAAAATAGCTCACCATCCAAAACTATCCAGCCAACAGGGCGACAGGGGATGCTGTGACCACCAATGGACTAGAGAATGTCCAAGACTGCAGTGCTGAGAATGGTCCAAAACCCAAAAAATTCCTGCTCAGTGGGAGTCTTGGTCATTGAAGAACAGGTGAAAGGAGGCTAACACAGTATACAGAGTAACAGATACAGTCTGTAACTGTAGAACTACAAAGTGCATCTACAGGGGTTAGACCATGAAAGTGAAACAGCTGTCATGTTAGTGAGGGAGGTTTCATGGCTAAACTGGACCAGTCTGGTGGCCAATCTTCATTAATGTCACATTGCACCAGTAAGAGCAGAGTGTGAAGGTTCAGTTAGCAGGTAAGAGCACAGTTATATAGTATATTACAATGCACACAACATTATGGTGACATACCAGAGTTCAAAAGAGGACAAATTGTTGCTGCACGTCTTGCTGGCGCATCTGTGACCAAGACAGCAAGTCTTTGTGTCTAAATATTATTGAGCCACTTTGGGGTGTTTTGGAGGAGCGAGTCAGGAAACGGTTTCCTCCACCAGCATCACGTAGTGACCTGACCACTATCCTGCAAGAAGAATGGCTTAAAATCCCTCTGACCACTGTGCAGGACTTGTATATGTCATTCCCAAGACGAACTGACGCTGTATTGGCCGCAAAAGGAGGCCCTACACCTACTAATCAATTATTGTGGTCAAAAACCAGCTGTTTCAGCTTCATTGTCCCACCCCTGTTTATCCTCAATGGAGCTAAAATGGACAATGAGTGTAGATATAAGGTGTGTGTGCCTACTGAAGTGGCCAGTAAGTGGATATGGTAGATGTACCTGATCAAATTTCCAAAAAAAGCATAAAAACAGAAAAATGATTTCATGAGTAACTGGCAACCTGGCAGCATAAGACCTCAAATTAACACTTGCAGCTCTGAAACAGGAGGTAAGGGTCTGAGGTCCGCACATCCACTTTGTTCAGCAGGTTAAGAGGTGGTCATAACGTAGAATGACCTGCCATCAATTGCACAGTTCTGGCGTATAAGTAAACACACACAATCAACAAGCTCTTCCCTCAGCACCAGGGCCGCAGTGGCCCCAATAACTGCAGCAGAAAGCAATCGATGAGCTCGGCGCTTGCAAAGCAGGCCAGATAAATGACTTTACAAACGGACACAAATGGAATTTGTAAGCATACGCCTGGCCTGCGCGAACAGAACGAAATCAGAAAAGGGAGGCGAGGGAAAATTAATTCGTCCAGCTTGTCTCGCTGCTCATGAAGCAAAAAGTGAACTTTTGTAAAAGAAAATTCTAAAGGGACTTCAGATGTGAGGGATCGATACAGGTTAATAGATATGCTTAAAGGTCAGGATCTATGTTAAAGTAAGGTGAGGCTACCTCCAACTTTTGACAAATGGCCATGAAGGTATTACCAATCATTCGAGGGCTTAAAAGGATGTTCTGCAGGAGGTTTTCCGTGCACTCCTGGTTCGAGAGCACTTCTATTGTACAGTGAAAGGAAGACGGCCCTTTCCACATTATTAATGCGCAGCGCTCCGGTTATACTTCAGCGCTGAAGACCAATTTATCAAAACATTTGCACTCCATACGCCACCAGATCAATTACTGATGCATGAGAAAGGATTAGCTATTTCATTATAAATAAACCAGAAGAGAAGCAGCGAAAGCCTCACACAAGTCATCCCAAAGAAAGATGAGTAACAGTCTGTTTTGTCTATGCAGCTCTGCCCTTTTATCGCTTCTGTTTATGTTTGTTGTTGCTGTTGCTACCTCTAAAATGTCAGGACTGCTGGCGACTTTGGCTCTTATGTGTGCACATGACAATAAAGATGTGGTTTAAAAAAATGACTGAACCATGTTAAATGTCCCTCACGGGCTTCCATTCACTCTGCATTGGCAAAGAGTTACATCAGTCCTGGTAAGAACATCCTGGCTATGATTGCAACGTTCTGGGAACAAATTGCCCTTTTATACTCATCTAAACCACCTTCCTCTGCTGGAGTCCGCTGGATTAGCGTAACCCTGCTGCAGTAACGTACCTGTGCTCGAGCTGATGGTCTCTTTGCCTATGACGTGGCCAAGCAGGTCATACTGGTTGAGGCGAGA
Organism: Crenuchus spilurus; assembly: GCA_036984385.1. Classification (NCBI taxonomy): domain Eukaryota; kingdom Metazoa; phylum Chordata; class Actinopteri; order Characiformes; family Crenuchidae; genus Crenuchus; species Crenuchus spilurus. The sequence goes on along the minus strand of BRDA01006105.1, from coordinate 76,038 downwards.
GCCATCTGGAGCCACAGACACCGACTTCTCATCGTCCGCCGTCCAGATGTAGACCACCTCGTTATTCGTGTAGGCGTCTGAGAGAGAAAGAGCAGGTCTGTGCTGAATGTTCCTTTTCTTAAAAAATAAAGACTTAGGAAGTAATGCATTATGGTAACAAATAAGTCATCAGTCATCCTGATCAATGAATATCAGTTTACGTCTTCACTGGCACATCAAAATGGCAATTTAACCCAAATATCATATCAGTCACACTGCAGACCAGATCAATCAAAATGCAATATATATATATTAATTATTAAGCAGAACCCCAGCACAACCTCAGGAGAGAAAACAAACCCAACATAAGGAACCTGCAGACTGTAAATAACACAGCTAACGTATACAAATCCAAGCCTCGGAGGGTTCATTCACACTGCAGGGCAAATCAGATCTGTTCCTTAAATGTGTTTTGTGTGTTGTGTGTGTGCATGTGTGTGTGTGTGTGTGTTCTTGTATTTCTCCCTGGTGGGGACCGAAAGTCCTCATAATGATAGGAATGCATGTCAGATGTGTAAAAGTGGGGACATTTTTTGGTCCTCATAAGACCTGTCTTTCATTACAAACTTTTTTTTCATTAAAAGAGAAGCACTGACCTTTCTTCCTCGCAGGACTACCAAGCTGATCCCTGCAAAATCAAGTTTTAAGCTCAAGACATGTTTATAAAGTTAAAGTCTATATAACGTCCCCACAATTCACAAAAACAAATATGTGTGTGAGAGAGTGTGTGAGCATGTGTGTACGTGTATGTGTGTATGTGTCTGTGTGTGTGTTTATGTTCAGAATTCAAATCTGCAAATGACCAAATCTGATTTGTATGATCACACCACTGTATTTGCATATCCACACAGGTTGCCTTAGAAACAGCACACACATGGATACACTCACTATCGAGTGCAGAACAAACTAACAAGTTGAGCTTAAATATTTTTATCTTTTAAACCTCATCACTGCACACAGGATTTTGAATAGAATTTGTCCGTTGAGTTTAGGCTGGGCTTAGTCCTCTAAACTACCTAACAAAAGGATGCGGTACATTTAAAAGATTAAGAACATGATGATAGTGCAGCCTAATCATGGTGATGGGTCAATAATAGTAAAGATCAGATATCTCCAGAAAAACAGCTACAAATGTAGCTTAATTAATTAATTATTTTTTTAATGTATTAAAAATACATTTAATGTTTTATGAGGTCAACCTGCAAATCTGTTGTACTTAAATCAGAAAGGTTTTATTACTCAGTAAATCAGAAGGTTGTTGTGTTAGATGATGATGAGGCCAAACTTTCAGAGGATGTCCCATCAGATCCAGATCCATCTTTATTATTAATAATTAACTATTACTTATATAAATTTACAATAATCATCATTATTTAATGCAGATTTTGACTGAAACAATACTTAACACGGCTTCATTTCTATAAATGATTATAAAATTAGTAACTAAACTATTTCCCAAAATAAGTCTTGTAGTTAATCAGGACTGAATGTCTGTATGTTAATAAGCTGGTTTGACATAATTAGGTTTAATAACATGAGTTTAATTGATTATTGTTATATTTGTATATAAAACAAAGACAATAATATATGAATATGTATGAAGATGCATGTGTGTTACATTATTACTAATATTTAATAAAATGATGTAAAATGTCTAAAATGAATGATGTAAGTCACATGGATGTTTTGTGTGTTTAATGTGAGTGTCATTAGCTACAGACACTGAAACACTTCACATTTCTTCTGCTAATTGTGAGACGCTCCCTAACACTGCAGCAGGGAGCACAAACACAAAACTAAGCGGCTGTATTCTGGCTTTATTGTACCAAGTGTAGTTTAGTAAAGGTTGTGCTTGTAGTTTGTTGTCTTCTTCCATTTCAGCACCAAACTGTAACTGTGCTGGTGAATCTGTGTTTCAGGATGTCATTAAAAACCTCAGTGTTCAGTATAACCCAAAGTGTGTCTTTTTGCCAAATAGTTTCGGTTGCCAAGTATTTGGTTCATCCGTAGTTATTTAATTGCAAATGTGAGCCACAAAGTTAAACAAAATTGTCTGGATTACATAATGCTTTGAAGAGGTATTTCCAAAATATAGCTTAAAAATGTGAATCAACACTGATATACCTGCTCTATCAGAAATTCAGTGTAACAACACAATTTGATTCATTCATTCAAAGTTCATATTTCTAATCATTTAAAAACGGATAAAATCCACAAATGCTGCTCTCTGCAGTAGAAGGGTGATGTAGGTCTCCCACAAGTTGCAGATAGTCAACGTATAGACTTTAACACATTTTGTGCAAGGCATCATGGGAACTGGGAATTTCATCGCCAAGTGTTTATTGAGGTTTTGAGTGTTTATTGAGGTTCTGGTATAGAACACTGAGTATTTAGAGCACTTTAGTACTTCTAAAGCCATTTTTAAAGATAAAAGCATGTTTATAGGTTTAATGCAAATTCTGAGTGAACCCAAACATTTGAGTAGCAGTGTTATCCATTTCATGGGTGGGTTGGTGGTTAGCATGTTTGCCTTTCATTGCTGAGGTCTTAGGTTCAAGCCCCCATCTGGGTGGAGTTTTCATGTCCACATGGAGATTGAGTGTATTAATGTATGCCCAGATATGTTTTGGTACTCTGTCCCTTAGTGCTTGCTGAAGTCCTCCAGGTGGACGGTTGATGAGTACACTGTGCATGATTGGTTGTAGCTTGAGTTCTAAGTGTATACAAGGATTGTGTTGATTGTAGAGCATCTTTCGATATTAGAAAGGTGCTATATAAGTGTAACATTCATTCAGTTAATTGGAAATGCCATTTGATGATGAGCAGATCAATAAAAGTTGACATTACTGCACACTGAGATTCTAAGAGACCATTACAGTATTACACAACTCTACATTTGATCAGTTTTCCCAACTCATGCTTAGTGAATCCAGAACACTATTCCAAATGACTGCAGTTCTGTCTAATAGTCTATCTGCCCACTGTAACTATTATGGACTTGAAAATGATACAAACTCTCAAATGCTAATGATGATGTAGAAAATATGATGAAGTGCTGGGAAGGTATTGCAATTGTTCTGCTGTGTTAAAACAAATAGTCACAAACTAGTCACAGTCTAACTGCTCTATACAGCACTCTGAGAAAGCATCATCTGTCATTATGAATCTGTAACAGAGCCAGAGAGTATGGAAAGTGCATTCACATGGCAGCACAAAGCTTATGAAAAAGAGGAGCAATCAATATGAATAAATGTATCTCAATGAGTGCAATCTGAGTGAAAATGTAATACGGACCACCTGCGGGTTTGCTTGTGTTTTCTTGATTAGATTATGGTTGTGCTACATTGAATTCAAGGTATATAATCAGAAAAATGCGACTGAGGTAAGGGGTCATATTTTTGCATACAAGAAAAGGAACTACAGGCCAAGAGCTTAGAGAGGACTGTTATATGTGCAGAAACATATATACTCACATGCACACATGCACATGAGGACACGGGGGCAAAGCGGGCAAAAATAATAGCTAGGCTTAGCACCAGCAATATAATTCACACAACAGACTGTGATTTGCTAATTAAATTTTGATGGCCAGAGAGAAAAGTTATTGTTTTATTCTGTTGGAAGACCATTAATCAAAGGCTAAATGCATCAACTTTAATGCCAGTTCATCTATAATGAATTGTAATTGCTTATGAAGTGCATTATTCTGACTTCAAATACATAGTCTGTGGCGCGGAAGTGCTGCCAGTGTTTGCACAGAGGCTTATTTACAGCTAGCATGCTGACGGGGAACTACTGAGAATGAAAAGGTCAACCGTGTCACTGGCTTTCAACAACAACAGAACAAGGAGAGCCCTTAAATTTAGTGACTGAGCTAAAACTCAATTAAGACTGAAGTTCTGGCAGGAGGAGGTAGAGAAAGCAAGATGGAGAGATAAAACTTTAAAAACGAATAAACATTCACCAAAAAATACTCATTTTGCAATGAATTCTGACAGTTGAGATGTATAGTTCCTGTAAAATATCGACATTTTCCCTGTACGTATATAATACTCTGTGAAATGCACTTATCTCCATTTAAAGGAACATGATACAGAGCTCTGAATATCTCTAGAAAAGATGTCTGATGTATGTAAACACTTTCAAAATGTACCTGAGGAGGACTTTTCTTTTAAACACAGTCTGTAAGTAAACCTCAGTGACAGCAATGCAAACAATGGTGCTCATGTGAGCATCAATAATAATAATGAATTATATACATTATCATTAATTGCAAATCTGAGCAACACTGTTAAATGAAGATGTCTGCATTACATATTGCTTTGCAAAAGTATTTCTAAAATGTATCCAATAATGTCAATCAAACACAGATATACCTCCTTTATCTAAATTTCAGGATAAAATATTGACGTTTTTCCCATTTTAAGGAACATGAACTATAAACATTTCTACAAAAAGGTTTCTGATGTATGTAAACACAAAAAAATGTACACTCATATATTGTCATGTGTGACAATGACAAAAAATAAGGTTTGAGTTGTGTTGTCACAGAACATGAACAGATTTACATATGGCTGCCAATCCAGCTGAAGTGATAAGAAGTGTTGTTACTGCAGACAGTCTGTAAAAGTTACTGAAGCAGAATATGTGAAGAATTTGTGCTGTTGCTTATGAGGGACTGTTATGTTCTTCTAAGTTCTGAACAACAAATTTAATATCAAAATTATGCTATTAATAATAATTAGTAAATTAATAATTGAACACAATAAAAAAATAGTGTCATTAATGCAAATTCTATTTGTCCCTGCGAGGCATCCGTACTTCAGGTGGAGACTTGCGGCATCATTAAGGGTAGAGGAGTAAAGGCTGTTTATACTTTCAGCATCAAGCGCTGCGTGAATAATGAAGTAAGGCTCGTGCGTTTGCCTTATTAAAATAAATTGTATTGACATTTTTCACTATACAGTGGAACCTTGACTTACGGGTTTAATTTGTTCTATGATGGAGCTCGTAACTCAATGTGCTCGTATATCAAATCACAGCCCTTCAAATACCACACACATTGATATACACCAAGTGTTTTTAAATAAGAACAGTATACTTTATAAATAAATAACAAATAATGAATAAAAACAATAATAATACATAATAAAAGAGAATTTAAAGAAATAAACTGGTTTATTAGGTGTATTTACATTAAAGATCAGATGATCTTCATCAGTGGCTTTGACTTGCAGGGCATTAAAAAAAAATTCTGTTTAAAGAGCTTTGTTTCTTCCTCCATTTGAAAATGTTTAGAAAATGAGTGACACCTGAGATTAATTGCAATTCAATTTATTAATTGTTTGACAGCCCTAATAATATTATAACTGTACTGCTATTGAAAATCACCACTGAGGCAGTGGGACAGCAGGTGTGAAAGTTACGACCCTGATGCTTAAAAACTGGGACTCAGTCAACTGAGTCTTATTGACCGAGTTAACAAGACAGTTTAAAAAAGAGTCCCAAGATTTACTAGGAAATAATGGTGTTAATGGGGTTTTGCACAATAATGAAGATAGTAAATCTGCACATGGTGAATAATGGTTGCTTGGCCATGATGTAATTGTTAAAAAAAGAAAATAATTTTGGACTGCTGTTCAGAGAATGAGGTGGATGGTTAGGTGTGAGAAATTAGGCAAGGCTCAAACATCAGAGTAACACCTCTACGATTTAAGAGGAAATGACCAGGGGGTTTTATGTTCACTACAGAAAATGAGAAATTTGGTCTTATCCAAAAGATATTGAGCCATTTATAGTGAGGCAGTGAGGTATTGGCATCTACACAGAACAGGGGGAGAGCACTTCCTGTTGTCACCAGCAACACCACTTCCACCAGTCCATGCATCCATCCTTTATCCGCTTAATCCTGATCAGGGTCATGGTTAGTCCTCTACCTCCTCACCGGGCACAGGTCAGGGCATTAAATTCTTTCCTAGCCAAGCCCAGGACAGGGCGCCAATCCACACAAGCAAGAACGCACACATGCATAATTCAGAGTACCCAATACACCCGACCTCCATGTTTTTGGACTGTGGGAGGAAACCCATTCAGGGGAGAACATGGAAACTCCACCCAGATGTGGACTTGAATCCAAGTCCTCAGTGATGAGAGGTGAACACCAAAAAAACATGCCAACCCACTTCCTTCAGTCACACAAGGTTTTCCTTAAAGGTCTCCCATCCAAGTACTAACCAGACCTTAACCCGCTTAGCTTCAGTGGATTTTGCATGTTTTGTGCAGGTGCTACAGCCACTGTTCCTGGTTTTCAGAAAGAACTGAAGGTACTCTTAACAGTTTGTCTAATTCTAGATCATTCTAGATCCCTGTGCTGCCTGTTAAACAGTGTAAGAGAAAACGTGAGCAGGTTAATGTTCTACGTGACCAGGTGTGATTATGATGATGTGATACTGGACATAACAGCCCATGTGAATAAGCACAGCCTTAAAGCAAAATGTGACACGTTTCTATTCTCATCATAATACAGTATTCCATCTTTCACTGATCCCTGAGGCGTCCTTTTCATGTCTCTTATCAACTCACATTCGGTTGATGTTTTCATGGTATCATGAAAGACCAATATGAGGAATAAAATGTCTATTAATTTTATACACCTTCAATATTTCAGGCATTTGCGGAATTTCTTTCATGTTTTGAAAGCTCTTTAGAATTCCAGAAGAAGAAATGAATAGCAGTGGCCCAAGGACTGCCTTTCTGTGCCATATATAAACACATGAAACTAGACAACAGCGTGGAGTCTCAGCCCTGCTGTCCCCGCCCCCTTTTTATTTCGTTTGAGAACCTATTTTGTTCAAAGGACTTTTTTTCTTCTTCCATCATGGCTTTTTAATTCCAGGACATTTGTTCTGCAGACTTCTGCTGCTGCAGCAGGTCTCAGAGCCTTTGTGCTCCAGCGGATGGCATGTAGCTACATGATGACATATAGAACATATATTTAGGCCAGGGGTGTCCAAATCCGGTCCTGGAGGCCGGATTCCTGCAGAGTTTGGTGATTTCTGTGCTCTGACACTACAATTAAACCTGCTCATTACCTGTTGAGCTGAAACAGGTGTGTTTGATCAGGAAGATCACCAAACTCTGCAGGAATCCGGCCCTCCAGGACTGGATTTGGACACCCCTGATTTAGGCCATTGCACAGTTTTCAGCATTTACAGCTCCAACACAACCAACTATGTCCACTTAACAAAGACAAAAACAGCTATTTCTGCTTCAGAATCCTGTGTTAATACCACATTAAATGTATTATACATTATACCACAGTTAGTCCCGCCCCTGCAATCTGAATGGCTGAGAGACATTCTAGGAGTGCTGATATTGAAGCTCTTTTAGTATTACTCCGCCACAGACATGTATCTTAGTAACGATGCCAGTGCTTACACAGTTGACACCAGCAAACATCTTTAACATCAGTGTATCTGTGTTTATTGTCTGTATAATAAACAGTTCTAGAGGAAATGATGCTCCTCCACTATTATGACTGATGTACAGTCTGAGGATGATGTTGGAGTGGAGTGTCTGATAGAGGAGCTGCTTAACCTCGCGGGAGGCTGATATTTTTTCTTCCCTTAAAGTCTAACAATAAACAGTGATAACAGAACTGTGATTTCATCACAATCGTACACTGGAGGGCAGTGATATAACTTATTGGCATTGATGTACTGATCTTCAGTACTCAGCCTTGTAGCCTCGTGCCTACGACCACAGCTCACCAGTGCCAATATTTCACATTACAGCACAACCTCTCCTGTATTATTAATGCATCACGTTACGTTTATTTTCACGTGTAAAGAACGTGAAGTAACTACACCAAAAATTATTACTTTGTGTTTGAGTCACTGCTATGCTGAGCACACAAACATCAACAACAACAGACTTCTCTTACTTTGTCTTTAATGAAACTATTTTTATTCTTTTTTGGACCCAATCTTTTGTCTCAAAAGCATCAAAACACTATCACAACATCAAATGCAGCATCTTTTATAGTAATATACACCAATCAGCCACTCTGCTGTGTCTCATACCATCACAACACACCACCACCACTTCAGTGTCACGGCAGTATTGAGAATGATCCGCCACCTAAATAATAGCTTCCCTGTGGGGGGTCCTGACCATAGAAGAACAGGTGAAAGGAGGCTGCCACAGTATACAGAGAAACAGATGGACTACAGTCTGTAGAACTACAAAGAGCATCTGTACACTCAGTGGAGCTAAAACGGACAATGAGGTAAGAACTCACTTAGTGATTTTGTTTTTATCATGGCCAAGTGGACGTACACATGACTCAGACACCCTGTAAACAGGAAGTCATTAGTCTCTGAATGTGTTGCTGATGATACCAAGACCATCATGAGCTACATCACAGTTGCTTGGGAAACTGCCTGCCAGCTGAAACCCTCTGCACTCGACAACCCGACGCTTACAGAAATCACTACGCAGCAACACGAAGCGGAGAAGAAAGGAGTGATATTGTGCAAAAGCATATTTTACTCCTGTTTTCCATTCTCTGAAGTTTTCTCATAAAAAAGCTGAATTCATAAGGTCCCGTGGAAGCAAAATGAAAACCATCAACATTCAGCTCAGGTGAGGAAATAAACAAACCCGTCCTTCGCTTTGCTTCGCTGATTTTCATGATGGAGGAGCATTTTTGGTATATTTTTAAAGGACTGTGTGATTGCACATTCTAACAGGCAGAGACTGTGTGCAAATGGAATAGAGAGTGATTAGGAGAGTGGAGGGAGGGAGGGAGGGAGGTGCTCATCATTGGCAACAGTTAACAAAAGCTGCTAATTACTCGCCAACTGTACGGTGCCTGTGTTAAGGAGCTGATTGTTCGCCGTCTTTTCAGGCCGTTTTACGATGATAGGCAGTGAGACCAGATGAGATCAAGCCCCTGTGCTGGGTCTGACGGAGTGGGGGTGGAGGGGGAAGGGGCAGCTGAATAGCTTTTGTTTTATTCATGCTGGCGTCTCTGAGTGTCCGTGAACATGTTATTAATCTAAACTTGTGTATTTCAGTGCAGCGGAGGGAAAAAGAAAGTTTGAGAAAGCATTTGTTCACTTTTAGATATGACTGCTCTATACATCATGCTCAGGTTGCCTTCACAGTCTGTAGCTCTGTGCTTTAAGTGTTTAGCTAATTGGCACTGCATATAACTCACTTACTCCCCTCACGTCTGCTGTGCCTATCACGTGGTACCTTTTTCTCCCAGTGCAATAACTGAGACCATTTTTCTTGTGCAAACAAGTTATTCACATAAGCACACATGATTCAGTTTTGCCTCACGTGATCATCGGCTGCTTCAAATCAAAGTGCTTTATCCTTGGCACTTACGAATTCTGTCCTCGGTACAGATGGCTTATATGTAAGGAAAGGGGACATGAATAACTCACATTTTCAGCATTTGTATACATACATTTGGGTAACTAGAGCACCTACTGTACCAACCCACAAACTGTGAACCCCAGCAGTTTTTGAGGGCTGCCTTCTCGGATTCAACAAACCATTGACATTTTAATGTTTTATGTCAAATGTAGGCTCCTTAGATATAAGTATGTCCACTCATGACTTGAGAACTACAATAGTGCTTGAAAGTCTGTGAACCCTTTAGAATATTCTATATTTCTGCATAAATATGACCTAAAACATCATCAGATGTTCACACAAGTCCTAAAAGTAGATAAAGAGAACCCAGTTAAACTAATGAGACACAAATATTAGACTTCTCTAGAGACTCAGTTGATGGACAGATGTCCTGACATTTTCTTTAGAATTCTCTGATATAATTCACAATTCATTGTCCATCAGTGATGACAAGCCGTCCTGGCCCAGATGCAGCAAAACAGGTCCAAACCTGATACCACCACCACCATGTTTCACAGATGAGATAAGGTTCTTATGCTGAATGCAGTGTTTTCCTTTCTCCAAACATAACACTTTTCATTTAAACCTAAAAGTTCTGTTTTGGTCTCATCCGTCCACAAAACATTCTTCTAATAGTCTTCTGGTTTGTCCACGAGATCTTTAACAAACTGCAGACGAGCAGCAATGTTCTTTTTGGAGAGCAGTGACTTTCTCCTTACAACCCTGCCATGCACACCATTGTGGTTCAGTGTTCTCCTGATGGTGGACTCATGAACATTAACATTAGCCAATGTGAGAGAGGCCTTCAGTTGATTAGAAGTTACCCTGGAGTCCTTTGTGACCGGCGCTGTCTATTACACGCCTTGCTCTTGGAGTGATCTTTGTTGGTCGACCACTCCTGGGAGGATCTTGAATTTCCTCCATTTGTACACAATGTGTCTGACTGTGGATTGGTAGAGTTCAACTTTCCTACTTTTAAGTTCTACTTTTGGGACTTGTGTGAACATCTGATGATGTTTTAGGTCATATTTATGCAGAAATACAGAAAATTCTAAAGGTTTCACAATCTTTCAAGCACCACTCTGGCATTTTTTCTGAATCTCCTCTGATGACCCTGCTGAAAAGGGAGGCGGGGTGAGTAGAACCTCATTATCATTTAAAGGAACAGGCACTCAAACCTGTCATTCTGAACAGGGCTGTTTAGACAGTGCGAGAAGGCTGATGTGGTGCTGGACCTTTGTGCTAAAGCATGTCACATAGCCAAGATGTCCAAGGAAGTAAACGATAAGATAAACGATGATCACTACACAGTGGAGGCTGTCATTATGATTATGATTATGTGATTATGTGCTGCACTTTTACATTTGCTGTAAATGGCTCTATAAGCTCTACTACGCATGGGGATGTGCTTCAGATGGATCAGTTTTTGCTGAAGCATCACGCAAATCCATGATTCCAACAGGAATCCAGGCTATGCTAAGCTATTTAGCTTCTGGACCAGTCTTGCCTATACCAGGTCTGAAACAACCTTAAGAGTACCGTTTAAACCTTGTCCACTGTTATCACTGATAAGCAGACATGACTTTTAGTTCGGAGGCCTGTATGTCTCTTAGAATCTGATGTGGCATGACATTTCAGCCCGCTCAAAGGTTTCAGCAAGACATGCAGTCATTTAGATCTGTGAGCTAAGATTAAATGTGAGGCTGCATTATCAGCTCATGTGATCTGAACCGTCACGGTACCCTTTATATGTCATTAATTCAGTTAGTTTGATCTAAAGCTTGACGAGCAACAGGGAAGAAATACAACATGAAAAGCAATTAGGAGCTATGAGGGTGATGATTGTGAATGCAAGATTCAGACAAGATTCTATCATGTGCATCACTCATAAGACACACAGTGAACTAGTGCATCTAAAACAATTAGAATATCATAAACATTGTATTTTATATTACAAAGTGATATTTCAAGCTTTCTTTTGTTTTAATGATTCAAATATTTCATTTGGAGTTAATTAAATTACTGTTCAAACAGTGTCAACATGAAATCTGTCACGATTTTTTCATTTTGGAGGTGCATTGAAATTCTGCAAAAACACTCAAATAACTCCTAAAGATTTTATCCTAGAAACAAAACTAAACATACCCCAGAAACCTTACAGAGTCTACATTTCAAATATATTTAGGTTGAATTGCAATATATATTTTTAGATTCTTGTGAGAGAAGCATGAGTAGGCAGAGGCACATTTGTCACCGCGAGTCAGTGCGCGAGCCTTTTTTTCCCGCCCATTCATGCCAGCTGCCATTCATATGATAAAGTGGCAATTCGGCACATGCAAGTGGAG
>BRDA01006105.1:53557-64131 GCA_036984385.1 Crenuchus spilurus | reverse complement strand
ATCACGTAGTGACCTGACCACTATCCTGCAAGAAGAATGGCTTAAGATCCCTCTGACCACTGTGCAGGACTTGTATATGTCATTCCCAAGACGAACTGACGCTGTATTGGCCGCAAAAGGAGGCCGAACACCTACTAATCAATTATTGTGGTCTAAAACCAGCTGTTTCACTTTCATTATCCAACCCCTGTATATCTCAGTCATTTAATGCAATCTTTCTTATGTATACATTCTGAAAGGAAGAGTATGTCTGTATTGCACATTAGATATTCATGCACATGTTTAATGCATAGAAAGAACTCTACATTAGTGTTATGTCTAGAACTTGGCAGACTCAGCATTGACACTTTCATTGCACTCCTTCCTGCTACTTTTAGCACTTGATGCAAATGATTTCTTTCAAGAATGCAATGGCTGTTTACACTGATATTTTCTGCTTCCCTGTTGGTTTTGTTAGTATATATGTTTCATTCATGTAAGAGATATATAAGTGATTCTAAAATCCAAATTGCTAATGAAATAAAGCAGGAATATATGACCATGCATCTTGTTTTTGGCTTGGAGGTCATATATAAAATCCAGGGTAAACAGAAAATTGAAGAGATGTGAATTCCTCCCTTGCTCAGGGGTTCACGCTGCCCTTTCTCATAGGCATGCATGAGCAACCCAAGGGCTATGCTAAAATGGTTGGCGGACTTGGCCTTCTCTGTCTTTGGCAGCTGGACACATTGCTCTGGACAGCTCCGGGCCAAGCTAGTCACAATTCTATTCCCCAATTCATTCATCATGCACTTTGGGTCAGCACACAGGCTGGGCCAGGGGCTTCCCACTCCTCCTGAGTCCTACTTAACCTCCATCGTTAAAAAAAACATTACTCTCAAACTTGACCAGCCCCTGCCTGACGTTCCTCGCTCTTTGCTGGGTTACAGAAAAGGGATGAGATAGTTCTGTGTTCTGATATGTATGTAGTTATGTGGTCTGATATGATATGTGGTCTGAATGTAGATCAGAAATAGATTGAAGAAAGACAGAAGTCAGGGTTCACAGTTACGGCAACAATGGATGGGAGATTCTAAGACTTGTTTTTATTTGGTGGCAAATGTCTTAATGTAGGTTATATGTCACCTGGTAAGATTGTGGGAACTATAACTATACATGTTCCACTAAGAAATGCATTTTTGATCAAATGGGTCAACTCAAAAGTGTTTAGCATAGACAGGTGCTTTTAAAAGCAGGCTACAAAGTCTAGCCTACCTTACAGGAAGTAGAAAAAGGTGAAAGCCGATCCTATCTTACCTCATAGTGTACAGCAGGGTCCCATTATCCACCAGTCGCAGGAGTTTATTAGGTGTAGTCATGTTGTGTGCGACAGACTTCTTCCCGTTGTGGAAGAAGGTATCTGGGGTCCAGATCTTGCTAGCTAACAGGTTGTTGAGTGGCAGAACCTGCATGGGCCCATCAAACTTCAGCCTCTCGTCCCGCCAGCTCTGCCGGAAGAATACATCAATTGTGTACTCCTGGAGAAGAGAGGAAGAATGAGTCAGAACTTCTCTTCTAACCTGCCAAAGTAAAGGAAACTTAACTCTACTTGTCTGATTTAATGCCCTCTAAATGAGACTGCCTGCAGAAGCATGAGAAACTCATGTTCAATTTTAGTACACAAGCCAGAAGCAGGGCACACACTCAAGCAGCACTCTATCCTTGCACCAAACCCATTCTCCAAAATGGCCGGCCTTGGGATGCCTAGTCATCCGTCTACTTCAATAATTCATTGTGTTTTTCTCTGCTTTAAGCACAGAAGCTGGTTCGTTGATGTGGGATTCTTTAGGCACCATTCTAAAGATTATACTTGTATGACTGCATTTTTCTGAGATGTCACCGGGGGGCATAAAATAAACCATTTGACCTCCACTCTCTGACCGTATTGCCTATATAGAAGGCTTCATCCTTGAAAAGCTAGGTTGAGAGGAACTTCGAAGTGGACTTCCCAGTGAACCTCTAACTCATGAAGCTGACATGATTCAGGTTTTATAAGCAGGTCAAGAACAAACCAGCAGAAAAAGAGAGAAAATCTTATCAGATTATATTTCACATTTATTTCTCTCCATCATAAAAACACTTGGGGTAGTATGAAGTGTCCAGATATTCATGCACTGCCTAATGGCAAATGTTCAGAGCTGCATTAAGCCAGGAGAATGCTACGCACTACAGCTTTCACTGCAGAAAACTCTAGGCATATTCTTTTTTCCTCCCTGGAGTACCAGTTGAGTGTTATGAGGCTTTTGTCATGCTTCAAAGGGTTCAATTTGCTGGAAAGATACTTGGGAAGAAACAGAAGGAAATCTGTATTGCCCAGTCAATCAGAAATGCCAAGAAGCTCTGACGTTGTGGCAGAAAACAAGACGAAATTCATTACAAATGCCTTGCAGTCTTTCCTGTCAAAATGGGTGTGAGAGACATACAAGAAATACTGTAAAATAGGAAAATAACACTACTGATTTTTTTATAAACAAGAGATTTTGCCTTTTGTTTGCAACAGCAAACTTCACCTTCTGTTTGCCTGAGTACAGAACATTTATCAGACGTTGTGAAGTTGATATAATATTAAAATTTAACAGCACCTGGATGGCTGAATGAAACTTGCTTGAGAATGGATGAAGAACGTGAGTGATCAGTATCAACATCACAGAGCAAAGGGAAGTTCAAAGGCAGTTTATGTACAATTTTAACCCACCATGCAATGAGCATGCACACAAACATCTGTACACACTCCTGTGTACTTCTCCCAGTGTGTTGGCTTTCATTTGTCAACCAGGGCGTCTTATTGTTTGCAAATTGTAAATGTCCTCTCATGCCTTTCTGTGCAATCTCCTCCAGCAATGTACCCAAACAACACTGGGAGCTTCCATTGACGCCGTCCCATTTTGAGCTCTGAATAGAGTTCTTTCATTATGAGCAAATGCACAGATTACATATTGTACAAGCCATTGTTCTGCTTTGGGTTAGAGGGTCTCCTAGCCTCCAGCTAAGCTTAACACAGAAAATATCTGCTCCTAAAGCCTCCAGGATGATGAGGGCTTTATCCCAGCTTTACCTCAGGCGGTGATCATGAGGGTTTGGTCAAGAGCAAACATCTCCCATTTTAAAACAATGTAAGGAACTGCTGGTGTTCATTGGTGATGAGTTTTTTTGGAAAAACAATAATAACATGTATTTATCTTTTCAAGATGATGGGGATGCTTAACCCTATGGAGTCTGAGGGTGTTTCAGACACTCTGATGTAGTCTGACATGCCTTCACTTTTTCACAAATTACACCCAAATAAAATTATTTTCACCAAATTTTGATTAAATCTGCTCTAAACTTAAGACTTTCCAAAAACCTGTTTTCAGGTGTGCTGATATATTGTGAAAAAAACAGTCTAAACATTTCTAGCCAAGACTTTTGATCACAGAACTGAAAAAAGAGACGTGTCTGCAGATCAAGAAATGTGAGGTGACACTCCGTTTTCACTCAGTCACTAAACTTACATTGAATATTTATGAGATAGGTGTGAACAATCAGGACAGGTCTCTTGTTCAGGATCACCTCAACTTGTTTGTCAACATTCCACAGATTCCTGGCCACGGGAACACACCACTGGAATGTCCGGAATTATCATGTCATTACCATATGAATGACAGTGCGTTTTTGGCGGGAAAATATGTGCAGCTTGTCTGGCATGTCTCTGCTTATTTAAGCTCCTCTCACAGGAATGTAAACCTATTTTTGTTTCGAACTATATATATATATTTAAAATCTAGACCCTTTAAGGTTTCTGGGATATGTTTAGTTTTGTTCTAGGATAAAATCTCGCAGAGGTATTTAAGTGTTTTGTTCGTGCATTTGGGTCCATCAGCTCCAAAGGGTCGAACCAAAAACCTTTCAACAATTGTATATAAGTAGTTAACAATTGGGTTTAGATTTCCTAAAAGAGATGGATTCATGTACAGAACACGTTACGTGATAGAAGCTCCAAACAGAACTACAATATTTCTTTTTCCCAGTGAACATATTTTTTACTCCCAGCATAATTTGCACTGATGTAAGCAGCAGCAGGCCTGAGCATATTTGTAAAGAAGTACATCTCAAAACAGAGTACAAATAAACAAAGCCTTTACAAAAAAAACTCTTTCCAGCAGCTCCCAGCTGCTCTCGTGTAGAATTATTTAGTCTCTTCTAGCCTGTCAGGCCTTCGGGACATCAATACATTTAAGTTGACAGTACCTCCACAAACACTGCAGCGTTTATTTCAAATCAAACATAATTGAGTGACTTGGTTAGTAAGAAACGTCAAATTCCTACAATTAGCAACAAGCTGAAGATGCTTCTGTGCCACTGAAGACTTAAGTGATAAGCTTGTCATGAGTATAAAATTCTTTTGTTGATCACATCTTTACACTTTCATTGTTAATGATCTCAAACTGCTTCCTGCTGCTCTGCTCAAAGCTCCTTTCACTACAAAACATTAGTCGAGTCCTCCGAGTTAGTCATTACCTCCAAAAACAGCCCATAGTAAAGCTTCTTTTCTTCTGTTGGGTATCTCTCAGCGCTTAGTCCTTCCTTACTCTCGCACATAAAAAAGAGAAGAAAAACCTAGAGAATGTAAACATATGGGAGCACGCTACTGTGAAGCAGGCAGCCTTTGTTCTAATGCGAATTTTCCAGTCACTTCTCCACTAATTGTAAAATTTTAAAGCCTGGTGTTCCAGGGGGGCTCCCCCCCCCACCAGTTTAATTGCACTTCTCTTCTTACTGTTCTATCATTTCCCACAGCCCTACACTTTTAAGAATTTAGCTGATCCCTTTTAAGTCATTCATCTTTGTTAATTATAGCACATGGAAAGTGTTAATTATGAACAGGGAGGCTCAGTGGAGACTCCAAAGCGCTGTCGGGAAAAAGTAAGCAAGTCAGTGGACACAGCAGATGTTTGCCAGGGACACTCGCTGGCCTTGAGTGCAATGAGATTAGAGATGAGTTTCAAACTAACCCACTTACACCTACTCTTTCACCTGCATTTCTTACCCCAGTCCCATGTTTCTGCAGGCTCACGCGGCCACCAGAGAATCAATTCCAGAATTAATGGATAAGAGACGGTGGCTCAGAGCCTCGGACTGGGCTGAGGACTTCTCATCTTTGCACAGGAAAGCATGTGAGCTATGGTTCATTAAGCAAAAGCCAGCAAATGAGTGCCGCCAAAGTAGGATTCACTTAAAGATCAAAACCAATACGCAAAAGCCTCTCGGACGCATGCACGACCGTGGCACCTGGGCACAGCTGGTGGTGATTGGCTCTTTGAAAATAGCCACTCCTGAATGCCTGAAGATGCAGCTGCTGTTTGTAATGCTGTGACATTGCATTCTTCTTTATATAACATTCAATGTAAGTACTCAGCGAGCCCTCCTGACCAAATACTTCATGCCATGCTAATTATTCTCCAGCTTCCAGCAACCGAGAACAATTAAAACATCAAAAATCAACACTTGTCTCTGGCTATCATCATGACCACAGAGCTGTAGAATGAATGGGCTTTGTTAACATGTCAATTCTCTGTGTTTCCTGTCTGGTAAGGCAGCTCGTGTCATTGGCAATTCTAATTGAGTTTCTGAATCAAAGATGGCAGAGTCTACACTTCTGGGAGAACATGCGACCACTAAGCAAATCCCACTGAAATGAACAGGCGCTGATGCTAATGATTCTCTCTCCAGGACCTATAATGTCTTCAAGATTCCAACATCCCACTGACTGTGTTAATTATCAAATAGAGTCTTCTGCGGCGTCGCTCAAAGTTAACCCCGTGTGAAAAAAGGGAAACGGAAAGCACAACTTGCGTGTGAGTGATGGAGCGAGAGTGCTTGGGGCTTTCCCCACATTCTGCCCTCATGGAGCGCTGGGCTTTGACCTAGTTCCACAAGAGCGTGCGGAATGGGCATAGAAGAAGAGTAGACCATGGCGCACTGCACCATTTCCTGATCCTTATATTCCTGGAAGAAAAGTCTTGTTTTTTAATTGAGTAGTTCTTAATCTGAAACAGTGGGTACAGTGGGTAAAGACTGGCAACTAACCCAATGCAAGCAACTTTGTGGAAAACAAACAAGCAACACAATCTACTACTAATTATTCTGATAACAGGAAGTTTTCTTGATTGCTTAATTTGGTCATGATGTCGTTAATTACTCGTAATTGTGTCAGGCAGAGTTAATCACCTGGAAAGGGAGTTTATTATTGTGACGTCATCTTAATCCATCCTTTAGTTTATTACTTCGCCAGCTGCTGAACTCAGGGAAGATTTTTTAACTGATGAGTTGAATCATGAACCATTAAAGCATGGAGTGGTTACCCTACGACCAGGATTTAGGTGCTTTAAAACACCTGATCCAACTAATCAGTGAGTTAAGAAGCCTTTCCCGAGTTGACGTGGTGTGTTCGAGCGGGTACACAGCAGGGCTAATCCACAACGACAATTGGGAACCACCGACATATGGCAATGGCATGATGCTCTTGAGCAAATGATATAGGGCTAAGTCAGGGGATTTGTCTACCATCCAGTGAAAAGGGGTCGATAATGCTAAGCCACATCAAGTCGGGTTGAGGCTACGCGAGAAAGGGGTTTTAGTCTCTGTCGACGGCTGCTGAGGTAAATGGTACTCAAAGTCCTCTTTAAAGGAGCCAAAAAGGCACTCCACTTCCAAAAAAAAGAGAAAAATACAAATACACAGCGGAGTTCCAGAAAGATTTTAAAGACTCAATCAATGTCAGGCTGCCTGAACGTCAGGGTTTGAGTTTAATGTTTAATTCCATGTGAGGATTTGATGTTTGTACAAATGCTTAGAGCTTCCATCCAAATGGGTTCTGCTGTCAGAGAATGAAGAGCAGCTTCTACGCAGACGAACTTCTAAACATAGTCCAGAAGCAGATGACAATGAATTATACAGCGTGCTTGATGAATACAACGCAATCAAATATGTGGGTTTTTTCCCTACTTCATATAATGCGGAGGTCTCCGTTCTTAATTGTGTCTACCAGGAATTAAAGCAAACTAGAATGTTCCACTAACAAATGAAGAGTGGATTCCCCCGGTGCCGAATGTGGTCTGCTGTGACTGAAGTCTGGCCTACTGTAGCATTGCACAATTAATTAAAAAGACGCATCATCGTTCTACCATTTAATTTGCTCAGTCAAGGCATCTAATTAACGTGCCATTAATGGTATTCTTTTTTTAAAGAATCGCAGCGCTTTGAAAACCTGGACTGACCGCTGTGTTGATTTCTTTATCTGTGCTGCGGCAGATTAAAAAACGCAGCTCGCCATCGGTTAAGCCTGGTCACTTTGAGCTTGTGTCTAAATGAAGAGGGCTCTGAATGTCTGCCTGTGCAGCCACGGAGGATGAACTGCATGCTTGGAGCTTGTAGCCTGTTTCTCAGAGCTGTGAAGTCAGCCACATCACGGTGCTTATCTGCGGGGCACAGGCTGTAAAAGACTGACTAACACAAGCCAACAACAAATAGGATGCAAACCACGGAGCAAATTGTGCTGGAAAGAACTCACTCACCTAAAAAGCACTTAGATGTTAACAAGACGTGTTGTGTAGAAATGAAGCACCGACAGCAGAGAAGTAAACAAAAGTCTTCTGGACTCTGAGTGGTACAGTGGTGGGAATCAAGCGAAGGATCAAACCTAATGATCTGTTTGATTTCTCTCAACTCAAAGAGCGTTTTAAGCTGTAAAGTTAGAATTAAAAGAAAAGCACAAAGAAAACAGACCTGAAGTGAGGCTTGTTTATCTACAGAAGTTGTGATGCTGTGAGATGTTTATCTGTTTTCAGCACTTTGTCTCCTTCCAGGTGGAATCACGGCTCTGCGTGCAAACATTTTTTACATCACATGCTTGTTTTCCCAAAACAGTTCAGCAGCTCGAACCTCCTGGCTCCTGTGTGAACCAACAAACACTCCTGATTATTCAGCGACGTGCCTGTTGAAAAAGGAGTGGAAAATCTCCCAGAGAATGGCTCTCTGAGAATAGTTACAGGAGGCATTGGACTGCAATGCAATCAGTGTCTCCTAATTCCCTGCTGCTACCTGAGATTGCGACAGTGCTAGGATGCCAGCAGCTCTGGTCGAGAGTTTTCCATCAAAGTGTCTGTGTACAACACAGCCCACAGTGCTGAGGTTACCGGGAAGACATTACGGCCCAAATCCAATACCGCTGGATTCCGGTGCTCAAGTCTTTCTGCTTATAATAGCTATAACTCAAAGAGCCAGGATCAGACGCAGTCCCCATCCCCATCCACACCAAGTCAAGTCATAATGAGAGTGCTTTACCCTTGTCTTTGGTTTTTATGGATGTGAAAGCTGGGCAATAAAAAAGCAGGGCAGGAAGAATATTGCAGTTAGGGAAGACTTTTGAGAGACACCAAAAAACTAATAAATGGATCGTCAACGTTCAACGTTCTACATGCCTAGATAACCAAACTGGAGCTCTCTAACTGTGAGTATATGATGAGAAGAACCAGCTCACTTCCTTGAAACAATTAAAGTAAAAGAAGAAGTGGGTGGAACAACAACAACAACAAGATGGATGGATACAATCAGAGAAATAACGAAAAAGCCACAAAGAAGCCTAAAGTCCTAAAAAGAAAGGATGTTTTGAAGAAACATTATCCATTTGGTGTCCATGAGACAGAAATGTGTTGAAGGCACATAAGCTCATCAAAATATGTTTTGACTGGGGCGGCACGGTGGTGTGGTCGTTGGCACGCTCGCCTCTCAGCATTGACGTATTGGGTTTGAGTCCCCATCTGTGTGGGTTTCCTCCAGGGTCTCCGGTTTCCTCCCAGGGTCCAAAAACAATAATGTCAGGTGGATTGGGTACTCTAAAATCTCTCTATGTGTGTGCGTGCACCCAGCGATGGATTGGCACCCTGTCTTGGCCTTAGTTGGGATAGTGTAATGCCCTGCCCTGCGCCCAGTGAGGGGGTAGGAGACTAACAGAATGCACCAGAGTGGGAATGTAGGTTAGTTCTTTATAAACAGGATGTAGGTGGAGGGTTGTGATTGGCTGGATTCCTGAATAAATGAATGACATAACATGAGAGAACGCTAGCGCTTCATTAAGATTCTTGGGCTGTCTTCTGTACATGGATCTTTGGAAGTCTCATCACAGCTTTCTAGTCATGGTTAGATCAGGGGACTGTGAGGACCACGGCAAACCCATTAGCTTGTGTCTCTAAAAGGTGGTCCATTATTTAGGATCATCACCGTGTTGTAGATGTCACCTTCATGTCCAGCTTATTTACAGGCAGCGTGATTTTGAGTTTGCTGGTATTTTATTTAATCAATTCTTCTCTCTACCAGCAAAATATTCCCTGTGGCACTGGCTGCAACACAAGTCCAAAGCATGATCGATCCATCCCCGTCTTCTTAACTGCTTAATGCAGTTCAGGGTCACAGCGAGTCCCCTTACCCCTTCATTGGGTGCTCGGCAGGGCATTACACTATTCTAGCTAAACCCTGGACAGGGCGCCAATCCATCACTGAGAGCACACACATATTCATGCCAGGGCAAATTAAAATAGCCAATTTACCCAACATCCATGTTTTTATTCTACAGGAGGAAACTGGAGATGCAGAAAAGATTTTCATCCGTCCATCCATTATCACACCTGCTTAAGGAGATGGCTACTTGAAAACCTGGTCCTTGTGACCGGAAGGTCAATCCCCAGACAGGTCATGACTGAAGTGCCCTTGAGCAAGGCACCTAATGCCCAACTGGTCCCTGGGCACTATGAATAGGGCTGCCCACCAATACTGTGTATGTTTGATTCACTGCACGGATTCGTAAAATGCAGAAATTTCACCACTATGTGACTAATAAGAGATTATAAAACTAACAATTCTTTGATATCTTCTTACAGCCTTCACCTGCTTTGTGGGCATCGATAATTTTCATTTTCAGAGTGATGGGTAGCTTCTTAGAGGAGCCCTTGGCTGCTGATTGTTATCACAGCAGTTATAAAACTTTGGAACTTGCATCACCTGGACTTTGCTAATGATGACTGTGAACAAGCCACAGTCCTAACAAGCTAATTAAAGACTGAGACTTTGGTAAAAGTTATCCCAGAGATTAAATCTCTGGGGTGCCTAAACTTTTTTATGGTTTCATTTTTAAGAATATTAGTTATTCACAATAACAGAAATGTCGACTAGAGGTGCCCAAACTCTTGTATGTCACTATAGATATGTATTCATGCATCAGTGTAATCTTTATATATCAAAATTAAACAAAACATCAACATTATTGTGATACAGAGAGTACAGACAAAACACCATCCAGCAGTAACAGCCTTACCTGAGAATAAAAAACACAAAAAAACATCTTTTCTGTTACTCTTCTGCACAGCTGAGCTTCACATCTGCACTGCATTTTGATTAATTGAGAAGGAATGATAATGAGGGCTGTTAGGAAGACACAACGAGCATTCAAACAGTGAGTCTCATCATCCTGATTACTGATTATATCCAGATTACCTGCTTCT
>BRDA01006105.1:40496-53547 GCA_036984385.1 Crenuchus spilurus | reverse complement strand
CCTCCGGAAATGACTCCGATAAAGGGTGGTACGTGGAGAGGTCAAGTGTAGTGGAGGAGATTAGCGTGAGTGGCCAAAACGTAAAACAGTAATCGCAAAGTCAAATTTTCTTCGTGAGAGGCCAAATAGGCGCGAGTCGCAACAAAGTAATATAAGAGAAAGAGCATACAATAAGATACCAAACACCCAAAGGAAGACAACAAGAAATCAATGAAAATAGAACAGATCCCAAGACAAGTACAA
The DNA here is from genome assembly GCA_036984385.1 of Crenuchus spilurus. Lineage (NCBI taxonomy): Eukaryota > Metazoa > Chordata > Actinopteri > Characiformes > Crenuchidae > Crenuchus > Crenuchus spilurus. The sequence goes on along the minus strand of BRDA01006105.1, from coordinate 53,304 downwards.
GTATCAGACTCCCAAACCAAACAAGAAATCACAAGACAAGGCTTCTTTTAAACTGAAACGCTAATGACAAAATGCAAAACCGGTGAGTGCGATTAGAGGAGGTGATGTGAACTGGAGAGGTGCATGGTGGGAAATAGCCTCAGTAAAGGCCTCCTGAACCACCAGAGAAGAGTCGAAAAAGGCCTCTGGGAACTTGGGCAATGAAGCAGCACAGATGTCCTGGAGTATGGGTGTGAGGGAAAAACCCAAATACAGGCGAGGGAGGAGTAGCAGGGGAAACCAAAACAAGACAGACTCAGGACATACACAACAATCTCTGGGGTGCCTAAACTTTTTTATGGTTTCATTTTTAAGAATATTAGTTATTCACAATAACAGAAATGTCGACTAGAGGTGCCCAAACTCTTGTATGTCACTATAGATATGTATTCATGCATCAGTGTAATCTTTATATATCAAAATTAAACAAAACATCAACATTATTGTGATACAGAGAGTACAGACAAAACACCATCCAGCAGTAACAGCCTTACCTGAGAATAAAAAACACAAAAAAACATCTTTTCTGTTACTCTTCTGCACAGCTGAGCTTCACATCTGCACTGCATTTTGATTAATTGAGAAGGAATGATAATGAGGGCTGTTAGGAAGACACAACGAGCATTCAAACAGTGAGTCTCATCATCCTGATTACTGATTATATCCAGATTACCTGCTTCTGTTATTTCGAGGACAAGCGAACCTGTTCTGGTGTACCGGCCATAATCACGCCCCAAAACAAAGAGAATTAACCGAATGAAAGATGCGGAAATCTCTAATCTTTCTATTCACAGATGAGAGAGACAAATGGGACACTGAGTAATGGGAACAAATGAGGTTGTTTGTTGTTTCTCCAAGTCTTCTCTCTACAGCCTCCTCCGACACAGCTTTCCTTCTCTCCTTTCCTCTCGGTCCCTTTGTTTTTCCTCCTCTTAGCACTTCTGTGTGTCAGCCTCTTCTTCTTCTCGGCTGGCAATCTGACCTGTCAATGTGTGATTTGCTGTCAATCATCCACTGGTGCCACTGCACTTATGGCTTTCAGCATTTGGGCCGGCAGGCAAAACACATTTGGTAAAAGGTTTGTTCCAGGCCAACACTTCAGGAAGAGCTTCCAGAAATATCTCAACTCTCAAACAAACTTCAGCAACATCACACAGCACAGGAAGCAACTGTCTGTAGTGTGGGCAGCTCAAGTACTGACAATCATGTCTATTTTTTGAGTAATATCTAGTATTTTGACTATACAGTGGTACCCCTACTTACGAGCATCCCTACTAGCGAATATTCTAGGTAACAAGTCGAGATCTTGGAATATTTTTGTTCCAGGTAATGAGTAAAATTCCAAGTAACGAGGAGTGTAAATTTGTTCAAAGCACCGTCGTCGTCTCGTTTATGTTTTAAAAACCCATATAAACACATTATTTACATATTAAAGTATACTGTATATTGGCCGGCTGACACAGATTAATCAGTTTTACATGTATTCTTATGGGGAAAATGCATCCAGCTAACGAGCAAACCAGCTAACGAGCAAACCAGCTAACGAGCTCGGCTCCTGCATGGATTAAACTCATAAGTAGAGTTACCACTGTATATATATATATATATATATATATATGTACTACTGACCAAAAGTTTTAGAACACCCCAAATTTTCCAGCTATTTATTGCAATTAATTCAGTTAACTGTCTCTGAAATAGACATCAAACATTCTTCAGACAGTTCTTCACTAATCTGCTGCAGAACGTCACATAAATGTTGGCGCTTGTAGGTTTGTTTTGCTTTTCACTTCATCCCAAATCAGCTGGATGGGGTTTAAGTCTGGAGACTGGGCTCCACTCCATGTTTTCAAGCTGACCACCTTGTTTTTTCCTGAGATAGTTCTGGCAGAGCTTGGACTTCTGTTTTGGGTCTTTATCTTACTGTAGGTTGAACTCCTGACGCACTAGGCACATAGCTGAGGGCACTGCATGGCACTGCAGAACGCTGGGGTAGCCATGGTGCTTCTCAATCTAAGAATTAGTAGCAGCAGCTTTCAAGTATTGATCTGCCTCCATTACTACAGAACAGCTTCACCTGTTAACCCATTTCATCCCTGACACACGTCTTTGTATATAATTCTGTAATATATATATATATATATACACTACTGCTCAAAAGTTTGGGATCACACATTAAACTGAACATCTGTGACGACCTGGACTTTTATTTCTGTTTTTTTGTTTTGATTTGATGATAAAATCCACAAATTCTGCTGCATCAGATACTCAAACGTTTATGTTAGAAGAGTGAGGTAGGACAGAGTCATGTCCAGTGATGTCTCACACACAGTGTGTTAAACCTCTGGTGGAGATTAAACAGCTGTAGTAAAGCTTCTAAACTCTCCTAAACTCACCATCAACAACTTGTGAACTAAACACAGTGACACTGTCCTACCTCACCTTTCTACCATAGAAGACTGAGCATCTGGAGCAGCAGCATCTGTGGACTTTATTATAGTTGATGATGATAATGATAATAATAATAATAATAATAATAATAATAATAATAATAATAATAGGGCTCTTATATACATACATGTCTTTTCATGGATGGAAATTGTCATTCATAAAATTACATTACAATACATTTTACGGCAACACATGTAAGCTGCTGATCAGCTGAGTGACCTTCCCTGAGATCAATAATACTATTCATTAGAAGAAATAATGAGTCTCATATATTTAAGACAGACCCAAGGTTGCCAGTACAACAGTGAAAAAATGCCATTTGATGTGGATTCAGCTCATGCTGACTGATGGCTGCTAACAGGATTTGCTTAGCATGAGGCAGATCGGCTGGATAACGACATTAAAATGGCACAAGAGGCCCATAATGAAAGACGTTATTTCCATCGACTGCCACTGTGGATCATGCATACTTAGTCTGGCCAGTCAACAAGGACGAGACGCCGTTGCAGCGCTTGCATTAAATAACTTTGTGATTTCAGTGAGGATCTATGGCCCTCTGTAGCCAGCTAGCTCTTCTGTAACAAGGGCACGCTTATGATTAATATTGATTATGTGACATGTCAAATTTAGTCCTTTGAGTCCACGGCATGGCTGGGATCTGTAACTGACCCATCTCGTATGAATAAGCCACAAACCCCACAGTTTATTAGGTCTCCACGGTCTCGCTGCAATTACACTGAAACCAAATGACAAAGACTTGCGGTTCACCTCCGACTTTAAAAGTCAGATTTGAGATTTATTACATCATCACACTCGTGACTGAACTGCGGTTTTCTAACCAACATAAATGTTTTACGTTTCTCATTCCAAATTAAAGATCATCAGAGACAGCAGACTGAGTAACGGAGGTAAACAAGCTTGAGTAATACACCCTTTATGAGAAAGCCTTGTCAAGCCAGGGTCTTAAGTTGCCTTGCAATTACACAGCATGGATTTGTGGGAGTTGGCATAACGACTTGTAGCTATGGTAACACTATGCCGCCTCTTGTGGATGCCACCTATTAAGGATGCAAATTGTCTTTGCCTGTTAAGCTTTTAACCCTGAATGTGAGTTTGTCATAATATGACAAGAAACGACATTAAAAATGCTGGAAAAGATGCAGCATTACTGCAAATTACCGACCCAGTGGCTCCAAAAAAGAAGAATTTTTTTGGAAACAGTGGCAATAATGACTGTAATTCTCAGTTAACCTCTAACTTCCTTATTTTCTTGCTGCAAGGAAGTCCAATTTGGCTTTTGTATCCCATGCTTTGATGGATATGGACAGCCAAGGTTTACCCACAAACATGGTGCACAACAAAAGACGCCGTGTTCTGGTTTATTTGGCTTTTCAGCACTCTGTTGCTGTTCCTTTATGGCACAAACCATGGCCAAATAAAATACTAATTGCCCCCTAATCAGTGACCAGTGAGGAGCAATGAGGAGCTGCAGAAAAAGGCAACATGATCATCCTTTAAAAAGGAGGTTAATGATTACATTTGAACAAAATGACAACTGCAGGAGCTCATCGTTAAGCTTCGGTTCTACCAGCTTCTCCTTTTTCTGCTGAAACTTTAATTTTTCAACTGAAACAAAAGAAAATCATCAGCCTTAATCAAGTCCAGATCCTGATTCTTTACTGCAATAAACAGTTCTGGCCCAGCAGTCACTGGAGCTACTAATGCCAGCAGCATCTTCGCACTACAGTGCATTTCTGAAATGAGAAGAACTTCCCAGGCTTTTGGGGCGAGACCCTGTCTGGCTCTGCCATCTTCAGCATGCACGAGGCTCAACACAGCACCTGGGGCAGATTAGACTGGCCTCAATTTCAACATGCCTGACTCTTCAGACAAAGCCCATGCGGTGGAAGAGAATGTGTGTGTGTGTGTGAGAGAGAGAGAGAGAGAGAGAGAGAGTTTTTGGGGGGTGGGGTGGGAGATGTACAGAATAAATGAGTGAACAAATGGGACAGAATGGAAAATCAAATGGAGCAGTGCAGTGGGGCAAATGAAGATAAGGACACAAGACCTAGAAGAAGTGTCGCGGTTAGATTTACAGTCATTTACGTCTTGTTTTAGATCAATAAGACTCCACGTTCTATGTACAAAAGTTTATGCACATCCAAAAACACATGACGTGTAATGATGGAGTACATGTATGGACAGAATAATATGTGGCTGTAAATGTTTAGGCAGGAAGGAAGAGAGGAAGAACTCTTTTCCACATTACTACACACATGTACACACTAGTAATAAGACACACACAGTCTAGTGCCAGCCTAGATGGGCATTCCCATCATTTGCAGAACCAAGGAAGCAGTAGGATGTCAGCTGTCTTCCTCAAGGGCACTTCAGCCAAGTCCGACTGGTTCTGGAGATCCAGCGTCAAGCTTTTCCTAACAACACCTTCATAATCAACAAACTGGCATTTCCCAGTGTTCCCCTCCAGCTTCACCGCTTCTTTTAAATGCACATTTCAGGAGAACTCACTTCACTGTTTCTTCTGAAATCCAGTGTACAGAAAGGAGTTGATCCTGTTTTTGCTGGAGTAACTGTGAGCTGATGTGATTTAGTGCACTAGTGACATCAGAATGTTGGACGATCACCACCACCACCTCATCGCCAACTCATCCCAAAAGTACTGTTTAAAGCGCCATCATTGTCATCATCACTGCTGCACAGCTCAATGCTGGGGGTCTCTAGCCCATGCCTGGCATTAGAAATGGTGCCAACAGTTCATATTTATGTTCATCTGCTTCAGAGAGCTCCACTCTATTGGCTTCTCTACAGGGACACGACAAGCTGTGTACATCTGCGTCAGCAATGGGTGCAGCTTATATTGTATACATATGGTGCACATTGTGGCCACATAAAGACATTTATATATAGACGGCCTTGAGAAGGAGAGAAACAGAGACAGTGAGAGAAAGATGGAGACTTAAGTAGGTTCGAGATGAATGCTAGTAGTACAGACATCATGATGCTAGAATAAAGACATCATCTAAAGTAAGGATGCTATAGACAATAAGGAAGTGTGTAGTTCCCAGTGCTGTAGATATAACCCACAACCAGAGGCTGTAATGGCCTCATAAAGTGAGAAGTATTCCTCTACTCAACAATAGAAATGTCCAAGGTAATCAGCAGCAGAGCTCATCACTTGAGAATCGTACTCTTTACCAGCCATTTTGACCTTGTTCCACTTTCTTCATTTCTTCCAATATAGCATCAAGTCATGACTCCTCAAGGCTGTGCATTCATTCTCATTGAAATAATGGGACTAATGCCAGGCCTGGGGGAGGAGGGGGGCGATATTTTGAATCCCAGAAACACTAAGGGTAAACCACGCAGCTGTTCGAATGCATTTGTAATCTAGCTAGCTGTAATGCACACTCTTATAATGCCCTGAGTGCAGGCTGTCCTCACAGCAACCGATATTACATAAGACTATGCTAATTAGTCTAATTTCTCAGGCATTAAAAGTGGCCCCACTTATCTATCTATCTATCTATCTATCTATTTTCAAGGGGACGTGGGTGGTAATATCTGGAAACTTACTGTACAAATCTCTTATTTTTTAAACTCAAAGGATGATTATGTTAATGTTAACTGAGCTAATTATTGCTTTGTAATTCCAGATCATTTTACGCCCCATATAATGCGACAGACTGCACTGTTTTCTTCTCACCATTAGGAAATTAGGTCTTATACAGAATACAAAGTGCTGCCACGTGGCTACGGTGATTCATCTTGCGTGCCAGAGCCAATTGTGTGTATGATTAAGACGCATGCATTTCTTCCATGCCGCCTCGCTACCAATTACCTTCTCTCTTAAACGAGCCTATAACGAAACACCACAGTGATGCGCTCACTGGGACAGAGAGAAGAAAAGCTCAGCCGCTGCATCTTCCTCTGTGCCCCATTTGACAGGGGAATACGCTCGACTTCAATCCAAGGCCAAAAGAAACATCTCCATTATGTACCAGAGCCATGAAACAAAGCCAAGCCGCTGAACAAATCTAGCTTGGAACTGCACTTAGATGTGATGACAAAAATCAAGCTTATTAACGTAAAGATGCTTTGAGAGAATTTAGTGAAATCAAACACTTACCATGTCCGTGTCTGACACTGGTCCAAAACTGGTGACATAGATGTTGGTCCTAACTTCAGTGACACTCTCTGTTTAGACAGAAAGGAGAAGCAAAAGTGGGTGTCGGATGTTTTGTATCAAATTTGAATCATATTAAAAACAGTATATCTAATGTCTGAGTGGCATCCAAATCACAGCAGCAGACGTCCACACAGTTAATGAACAATGCCCTTTGGCTCAGGGATGTGGCAGGTAGCATGCAGGGCACTGGGCTCATCAGCCTGCACGCTGGCTCAAGTCTCTGCTTGTGGCATTTATTAATTATAGGAGCAGCCGTGGACTTGTGGTTAAGGATACAGCCTTGTTAAAGTAAGGTCATCCAGGGACTTGAGCAAGGCACCTAACCCCCAAATGTACCCCGGGTGCAGCGGATAGGGATGCCCAGCACTCCGTGCATATGTGCTCACTCTCCCTAGTGTGTGTATGTTCAGTAATATGTGTGTACGTGAGTTAAACATGGAGGTCAAATTCCTGTGTGTGCAAGCACATCGGTCAATGTGTCTCTGACTTTCAGTAGTTAAATAAGAACCATGTAGGCTTTAACTAATGTTTTACTATGCCTCTACTGGCATTGCCATAAAATGTGAAACAGGCAAAACCACTCGTAAGAATTAGGGTTGAGCCGGATACTCGTTTCAGATGAGTGTCCGGTACGGATAAAGCATTTTTGATGAGTACGAGCATGATACGAGTAAAACTCATCAATATCCGTGCTCATGCTGAAGGAAAATCCTCATTGGGTAACTGACTGTCTTCACAATCTGTGAATACAGTTGGAGGGTACCACGTCAGCTGAGGCAAGAAGCTGAAGACACGATGGAAGCTTTCATCCTCTTAACAAAGAAAGAACCTCATGGTACAGATTTCAAAATAGCAACTTATGGCCTTGATTTAATGGCTAGTGGAAAAGCAAGCTATGCAGGAACATGCAAGGTGCAGAGGGAAGATTTCAATAGAGGAACTAGGAGCTGAGAGTGTTGCTGACTGCCAGCCTTCCTGGTAGAGAAGCAGTGCAGCTACAGAAGCCTTCTAGTGTACTGTAATGGAGCTCGCAGCACCCTCATGACACTAAAACTAAAGTCTTCTGACAAACAGCCCATCATTGGGGTAGGCACACCTAGAATTTCTGAATTGAGACCTCCAAGGAGAGACAATCAATGGAGTGGATAGAGAGGACTTGGGATAGCAGGGAGGACTCGATCTATGCTGGAACTATTGCTGTTCAACCCAAATCACTACTGTTAGTGGTCTGAAGAATCACAGCAGTCATGACTACTGTCCCAAGAAACTCACCGTAAGAACACTTCAATACTAGGTAAGCGCTTCTAATTCAGAGACAGCAGGTACTTAAACGAAGTCTCCAGCGAAAGGCCTGAGAAACTCCTTTGTGACTGCTGGAGTGCGAGGGTGACTTATCACCTCAACAAGCAAAGCTGAGTTCCTCGTTCCTCTCCATCTTCATCAGAGAGCTGTGATGCTGCAGTCTTCTGGGGCTCCTTAGGCTTTAGGAGTTGTAAATGATCTCAAGAGAGCGTCGCTCTGTGCTGCTTTGTGGCTTTTTTTCCCTTTTCCCCAATATTGATAAGCATCACCACGCTGGCAGAAGATGAGTAACTTCACTGTTCTAAAAAGCAATCTGTTACAGATCTGAGAGGTGTAGCAATTGTAAGGAGCTATGTGCGTGAAATAGAGACAGTAATGAGATCAAAAAAAGGAGGCTATGCTGAAAGAGCTCTGCAGGGGTCAGATAAGGTCAGGGATCCAATCCATAGCTGGCTCATTACCCAAATACATCCCTGTTACACTGCTATGCTGAGAAGTAGACACTGGGGAGTGCATTAAGGGAAAGCAGAACACAAATCTGTGGCTCACCTCCGAGACCGGGGCGCAGCCTATTGTCATAGCCATCCAGCAAGCGGTCGAGGATTCGAGTAAAAATGGTGATGTTGTCTTTGCTGTCATCAGGAAGAGGCTCTCGGTGTCCGGCGACAGCCCTGTCGAGAGGAAGGGAGCTTGTGAAAGAAAGTAAAGGTTAGAAGGGGAGACAACTTAAGTGCGTCAGAGATGACCTAAGGGAAGAAAAGTCAAGACCAAGCAATATGTGAGGGTAGGAGCAGGAAAACAAATGGATAGGGCACAACAAATGGAGTGAGAGGGATGGAGAGGGAATGACAGCTCGATGTTGGTCAGCATCTTTCATCATTTACACAATGACTGTTTTCTGTTGTTGCCATCCTCAGGTGGGAGCTGCAGTCGTTATAAATCATATCATAAAAAGCCGATAGCATCTTACAAGAAGCAAACAATCAGAGCTGTCCGAGCCTTCTGTAACTTCCCTCATTTCCAACCACTCTAAACATCCAATTTCCTGTTTTTGAAACCCAGGCACCACTCATCCAGCATAAGCTTCCTTTTGCTATTTTAAGCTAGTGTGTCGTTCTCAAGGGGTAATTGAAGTCTCTCCTAATTCATGCTCCACAGAGCTGTGTCCGGCTGCGATTGAGACACAAACGTGTCGGGGTTTCATTTAAAGCGTCGGCCGGCAACACACCACACACACATGAAGTCCACATGTGAGGGAGTGAGCGAGAAACATGATACAAGTAATGGAAATCCAAGCGGATTAGTGAGCCCTGTCGCAACGTTGAATACACCTCACGCAATTCTCACTGAGGGATTTTTCTGCGTAATATCCCACGAGTTGCAAATGGGGTCTTGAATATGCAGTCAACCTCACGCTCCTTAATTACTTTAAATATGCAGCACAATTATCTCTGGCTTGGGCCATGATTCCCCAGCGAACAATGTGTCAGTGCTGTGGAGGGTGTGAATGACAGAGAGCTGACGACATAATAAGCATTCTTCCCAATCAAATCAAGGGCTTCGCTACGACTGACCTTGCACCAATCGGACGCTTTGGACCTTTATCCATGTTTGAGCTCCCAGCAACACTGTTAAATACTGATGAGCCTTCTGTTCTAGTTAGGTATGAAGACTTCTACTCAGGATCCCTGGCTGTGGAAGCATGGACATGAATGCATGTAAGCTTTTAGCTCAAAGCTGGCTATGGGCTGAGAGCTGACTAAGAGACAGGTGAGTCACTCCCTAGTGTCACTGGTGAGAAACCACTGCAACTGCAGAGCTCAGAAACTGTCACGAAACAGAAGCTGCAGCTACAGCATCAAGATGAATCATGGAAACCAAGACAAGATAAGACAAGCCTCTTTGTCTCCTTGTGACTAGAAGAAATATGGGAACTTGGTACACTTTTCAGTCCACCACCTCAACAGCCCATCAGGAGGATGATAATAAAGCCGAGCTGAGGGGTAAACGCTGTGGAATAACTTTACTGAGCCTCGCAGCCATAGGAGCCCCGTTTCTGTCCATCAATAATTTCATTTGTCCTCATCTTAACAGCCACTTGCTGTGTCCACAACGGTTACGTTTGCAGAGTGAAAGCTTCATGATGCAGAGGCTTAGCAGAAGGCTTGGCCTGACTGATAAGGAAGCCGATATCTGCTTGAGTGCCACCCCTCCCCGACAGACATCTGACTGAAGACAGCGGAAGGTTGGAGGAATGGCGTGGGAGGGATTAGCCAGGCCAGTCCACGCTGCCAGCAGAGATGACATTTCGAAAGCTGATGATTTCCCTGGCGTGTCACAGTTACCGGTGCTGTTAATTTATTTATTACAAAGAAGGGACAATTAAGCAGAAGATGAGAACTGTCTCTCGTTGTGAGGAGGAGCGTTGAGGCAGGGGCCACCCTGATCGATACAGTCCTAATTAGCCAGCAATTTGTTGTTCCGCAACGCAAATTGTACACAGGCGTGCCATTATCCCCCCCCCGCATCCTTCCCTCCGTTTCACTATACAGCCGTCACTCAATGTCTCCACTCTGCAAAGCAGCCAATTGATATTAATAAGCAGTCACCCATGTGGCCCTATCCTCCTGACAGGGACATAGCTAATGTTATTCAGCATTTCACAATATGAGCGATTTCCTTTGTCTCCATCTCTTTGGCCACTTATGCGGTTGTCTGTGTGCAGGGGAGATAACATGCCCGGGGCAAGCTTGACAGTGGAGGCTGATGTGACTTTGATTGACTAGCATTGCGGACGCCATCTCATACTTCGACATAGAGCGACATTTTCCGCGCGTCGTTTTTTTTCGCCCCCTTTTATCGACGTCAAGCTAATTAGCACCCAGTACTTGTTGGAAGCTCTTGTCTTTTTAAGTGGGCAGCACTGAGAACTCAAACAAGGTGTTTATTAGCTGGGGCTCATGAGACTGGCTGGGCTCTCCAACAGGTTTATGCAACACTGCCACGCAGAAGCTTCAAGTGTAATTTATAACCTCTTGAGGCCCAGGGAGGCCTGGAGAGTGAGGGGGTAGGGAAGGCGAAAGTGAGGGATGGTGTCTTTTGTGAGGGTGAGAAGGAGAGAGATTTAGGGAAGGATAACAAGATGGTGCTGCATCTGTGCTGCCACCCCCTCACCTCTGCAGTGCAATCCATGATGAAAAAGAAAACCTTTAAACATCTCATCTCGGTGTTGCAATTCAGTAATGCAACCAATTTCATACATCAGTCACAGACGTTTCAGCTTGTATTCAAATGCAGAGCAGGAACAACTTGCATATGTGCTGAGTGCACACTACCTTTTTCAGATCTGAGGCAAGAGTGCAGCTCTCAATATCTCAAAAATGAAAGCCCTAATTACTGTTTATCCAGCAGTTTTGGGAGTTTACCAGGTCTTGTGTGTGTTTTTTGGAAATGGCTGTTTTTGCACTTATTCTCCTTTGACTTTTCTCTTCCTTATGCTCTCCTCTGATATATATGCTATGTTCTTTTTAGATGCACATGACAAACTCGTGTGCTTGGACAGTTCCTGTTTATATGTTGATGTTTCTGCAGTGAAATAATGTCAGGGACACCTCCAGGAACACATTTTGTCCTTTTTGGGAGTAAACAGCTCTAAATAAGTGTTTAATTTAAAGACCCATTATGTAGTTTCCAGCGACATCTAGTGGTTTAGTTTCCATATTGCAACCAACTGAAGACTTTTTCCACAGCCCCTCCCTTCCAAACACGGCGTCTCTACGGTGGCCGTAAGAGGTCATAAATCTTTGATTCTCCTGAACGCAATGTCTAATAGCAGCTTTAGAGCTAGTGATATGTGGTAAGATTAATTTTAATGATAAATGTATGAAATGTAATATGTAAAATGATCAAAGCTACAATGCAGACTAAACATATTTTCTGCACTTCAGTAGTGCTATTGTAAACGTTAGCTGTTTCTGTACAAAGTAATAAAGTAAACACATCAAACTGCTTCACTTCAGTAGTGCTATTGTAAACGTTAGCTGTTTCTGTACAAAGTAATAAAGTAAACACATCAAACTGCTTCACTGTACACAGATAATGCAGGCAGGATACACATTTTTCTCTAGTCAAGGTAAGCTTGCCATGCTCTGAAGAAGCACTTCAGCCGATAAGAGTTCACACGAGCTCATATTAGCTAAGCTCGCAAACTAGCGCGCAGCTACAAATCTCCCGTTCCACCTTAAATGCTGCAGCAGTGTTCAGCTCCGATGCGCTACAATGTCCTGCAGCACCATTTAAGGTGGAATGGGGGAAAAACACTGCGCACATGAATATGAAGCTAAGTTTCATCATGTTTTCTTTTCTTTGACGACTGAAATTGTTTTCTCTTCTTGACGAGCATAAGAATGTTCCGCCATCTTAACAAATAAACCAAAAAACCTTTATTCTTGCTTCTCCTCCGTGTATTTCTTCTTATTGAGGTATATGTTTATTTCTTCTCCTGTTTTATGTCAGCCAACGGTAAAACAAAGCTACAGCGCCATCGAATTTGAGTGGCCAATTCGTCATTACAACACAAACGGTTTTTGCCTCGTTTGTCCTTTTCGAACTACTGTAGAAACATGGCGATGCAACATGGCAGCCTCACTCGGTGTTCGACCCGCGACCAATGTAGATATAAACAGCTTATTCTAAGGTAAAATAATCAAATGACCTCTTAGTTTATAATGATTAGATGTGTTTTTAATCACTTTTATTAGTGATTATCTTAAATTCTGCTAAATGATAACCCAAAATATTACATACTGT
>BRDA01006105.1:1308-40396 GCA_036984385.1 Crenuchus spilurus | reverse complement strand
GTTTAACTGGGTTCTCTTTATCTACTTTTAGGACTTGTGTGAACATCTGATGATGTTTTAGGTCACATTTATGCAGAATATAGAACATTCAAAAGGCTTCACAAACTTTCAAGCACCACTGTATCTTGAGTTATTTTCACCTTTTTCTACTATGGTGACAAAACATACAACTGTCACACAATTTTACATGGTTATATCAGAATATTTAGGAATAGTTAGGAATGAACTGCGTGCAAAATGAGTGTCATGGGTACAAGATGTGATGTGATTGGTGTCCAAAACTATGTGGGATGTTCTACAGGTGCCAAAGTTCTACAAGGTGTCCCAATAATGGCCAATTGAGTGCCACTGAGTGTTTCCCAAAAGTGGTGCCCCACAGGCCTTTGATACCGAAGAGGAACAACAACTCTGGTGAGTGGTACAGAGAAATCGATGCTCTACAGCGGACCAGTGATCACCACCATGTAAATTAAATGCTGATGTGATGTGATAACACTACATTTCTGCATTTGGCCAAAGCTCAAATTCATCATCAAACTCTGTCAAAAAGAGTGAAACATTTGCACGCAAGGACTCTGGGGTTGATGGCTCTTTCTCAGCCCACATACAAGCTTACAGTGGTGTGTGTCTGCTCTGACACACAGTCGCAGGCAATTACAATGATTAGGGGATAGATAAGTGAGCCTCTTGCGCCCGCTCAATCAGTGCCTGCCCGGCTTAGCTGATAATACCGACGGACTCTTATCTGCTTGACTCTACAGACCGGGCGGCAGCAGTGTCCGAGCCTAGAGTCCTCGCTGCACGCATTGAGAAATCCCTTTGGCATTTTGAACAGACAGAAACAATAGGTCTCCACTAGCCCAAGCTTCTGGCCCAATCAGGCCCTTGACTGTGAGTAGCTGTTGCAATTAAATCAGTTGGGCAGAGTGCAAAGTGGGGTGAAAAAGCAACTAGGCAGAGCTTGGCAAAGCACTTGGCTCACTGGAGTGAGCTTTACATCAGACTTCAGGAAAAAGGACAAGGTTTAGGAAACAAAGAGGACTCGCAGTCGAATGATTGCCGGTAATAAAAACTAACAAAAAATGACTTTGCTATTATCATTTGAAGCACAGTATCTCTGTTACAATAACCATTTCAAGTGGAGGGTCTGAGATGACTGTTGATCTAGACCGTATGACATGGCTTTTCTTTCAAAGCGCTCTGACAATTCGTAGGAAAGAATTGACAGGAGAAATGAGACGTGACTAGCATGAGAACGTGCTCCACAGAAATGTGTTGTATTAAAACCTGTGATTTTCCCTCAACGCATTTAAGAGGCAAATCAGCGGGGAGGATTAAAACATCCAAGGCTGATGTTCCAATCTTGACAGGTCTTCTCAGACTACACTACACATTAAACAAAGTCCTGCAGAGCACCCCGGAGAAAATACACGATGAATCAAACGCACTATTTTAATAATGCGCTTTACAAGAAGAAAAAAATACTCTTGGCACACAAAATGGGTCATTTGTGCTATAAATACAACTCAAGTCATTGACAGAATTAGATTATGTAGAAACTTTCTATCCCTTCTTTTCCTCTCCGTGTATAGCTCAAGGAGGCATCAAGTCCAAATTATTGGAAGTGCCAGTGGTGGGGATCAGCCACAGTGCGCACCAAGGACGCTATCTGTAGCCTGCAATCCTGCAGAAACGCCCCCTGCAGGGCCAAGAAAGAATGTAATCAGATTCCTCTGTTGCCAGCTGGAACTATTAGTGAATTAGAGACTGTGGAGCCGACAGTGCTATTACTCAATTTATCAGCTGGTGGACACAGTGCTGCTGTGGGGTCACAAAAATAAAGGTGATTAGCACAGGAATTTCAGCTGAGGGAGCACAACATTAGCATCATTTGCATGGGGTTCACAATTCCCACTTCCTCATAACAAGGTTGCTGTGCAAAGATAAGGTGGGACAAAAATGATCTGGGACAGTAAGACAGGTGGAACATGTGTTAAAGTACACATCATAACACCTGAGCATTGCTTCTAGTTTGCAATGCTGAGAGAAGGGAGTGAGGGCACTTATGAAGCCAGAGTTGTGAATCGTTAAGTAGCTTCCAGTGCTGCCCTCTCTCAAGCCCCTACAGCATTAACCTTGACAGGGTTGCAACAAACATCAAGAGAATGTTATCTGTCAGCTGGGTCACATCTCACTGTGCCACCTGTTCCCCCGATGCATGTGAATAATGCATGTGTAAAAAGCAAGGGGGCAAAGAACTTCAGTCCAATATGCAATCTATACGGCGGGTCAACAGAAGTGGCACTCTCCCCTTTGTTGCCATTGATTTCGTGTCACTACAGTCAGCGGCACTGAAACTAATCCCAAACAAAACAGACAACAAAAGAAGGTTGTCACGGCTCATTAGCCTGAGATTGCCCTGTAAAGGGCGGGAATACTGTGCGTGTGCACATACTTCAGGGAAACATACATGTGCATTCACTGATTGTTGTAAATAATAGTTTAATCAAGCCCGGCCTATTGGCGCATGCATGCTCAACAAGGGATTGTGGTGATGCACAGAGTGACAGAAGCTAATATAAGGGATTTGTCGGTGACAACTTTATCCATTAGCAAAGTCTCCTGCCTGCACTGTAGCAAAGCCGATTTGGAGCTGAGCGATGGTATCAGTGGGCATCAGGGAGAGCGGGCAGAACTTGGGGAGAGACAGCTTTGCTGATGTAGAAAGATACTCCTGAGGTGTAAGCACTCTACTGCTCTGAAGTCTAAAGGGATTATTCCCAAACTTGGTCATGGCTCTTACGGGTGCTCGCCTCTTTTGGGCTTCGGGATGCAAATATATAAAGTGTCTCTGGGTGAAGGTAGAGCTCGGTGAACTTTGGCGGCCTAGAGAAGCTCAGCACAGTCATCGTAAGCAAAACAACACTCATGAGGTCTGTTTGTTAGCATGCGCGGTGCGCCGCCCACGTTTGATCTGCTCCAAGAAAAAGATTAATCCCGAGGTCTCTCAATCGATGCAGAAATGTCGGCAGTCATTTAGAAACATTTTGACGACATATTTGCAGCTGAGCGAGGCTCCTGAGGCGTTAATGGCAGTACCTTTGAAGCCCAGGATGGCAAGGATGCAGAAAAAAATCTGCAGAGGTACAGTGAGGGTTGTTATTACCTTGTCTCTCGCAAGTGCCTTTAAAATGTCAGCTGGTGGTGTTGGTGGTAATGCTGGATGTGGGGGGAGCATATCGTTGGCACTCGTGCTCCGTTATGCTTGTTAATATCTGGAAACACATGATCCAATTTTCAGAGAGAAACAGAATGCCACCCAAATAATATTAAGCACATCTAATCTCCTCTAAGACATGGTGGAACATGCTTTTTTTCCTCCATCGCCAACAAAGAAGGACTAACCTTAATGCCAGAGCTCCAGTGCTGCCTTGTAGTCTGCGTTTGCTCCCTCATTTTTCAGGATACGTTTCCGCATAACCGCATTAAGGGTAAAATAATAAACACTCGGGTTTATTTGTACATGCCCTGGGAGGATGAAATTAAACTTACTTTGAAAGAAACGGAGTGACAAAAGGCCTGGGATCAGAAGGCAAGCTTATCAAAGCCCTGATACAGCATATCCACCAAAAGAGCCCCTTCTGATAGTCAGAGAAATAGGTCAGATAAACAGCACTATTTGAGTTCCTCATTTAAGTCACAAAAATATATTTAGGACAACAAAGTGAGCACTGCCATACCCAGGCTCCAATTTGTCTGCTTAATCACCTTGTTTATTCTGTTTGCTTTTTTAAAATCTAATCAATTATTTACAAGTACATAACGAGCTCATGTTTCAAGGGGAGGAAGGCATTTAAGGATGCAAGGTCCTTGGCAGAGCAGCTCGAGGTTTGAGCACAAGCTCAACAGGGCATTTCTGAGCACATTTCTTAAGATGTGATAAACATGAAACATGAGGAATTCTCATCTACTGAGAGGAAACATGGACTTTGTGAAGAAAGCTGATTCCATTACCGCACTCGTCAACTCTACACCTTTTCCATTTTTCACATCGCAAAACATCAACTAGAGCATGCAGATGTTATGAAGGTGGGATGAGCTTAAAAGTCGGACAAAGAGAGAAGAGAAGGGAAATGATAATGAATAACATCCTATTCGTCTGTTCTCTCTGCTGACATGGTAGAAAATGAATCGCAGTTCCCAAAGCACGGGCCCTCTTTGAACACCCTTTTCATTATTATGTGTGGAGCCCTGAACAGAACGACTCCCACTTCCTTCATGGCTCCTGTCTCCTAACCAGCTCTCAGACGCTCTCCTCTCATCCGAATTCTAACTCTTATCCTGCTGGAAGACTGAATAAGGAGATTCCAATCGATGCGCTTCTTTGTCGGATTACGCCGATGGAATCGTTGAGGTCTCAGATGAAGAGACTTGCTGTTTACACCGAGATACAGCATCTGTACTTATTCCAGGCACATTCTCATAACTGGAGGGGAAAGAATCAGCACTCTCTCAAGCTGCAGCCAAGTCGTTCACTATTTACTATGCTTGGTGATACCAGATTGTGGGATTAGACTTGAGGCACATACATCATGAGCGCATACCTTTGGAGTGGGGAGACACTATGAATGAGGTCAGGAGGTCGCAGTGGAAGGCTTAGTGGAGGATGCGATGGGACTCAAACAATATCATGCTCTTTTGAATTCTTAAATCCCTGAGCTTCACATGCATCTGAGCCTCCAAACCTCACTCCCCCAAAACCCTGGCACTGAAGCAGCATCATAATTCTGACATGCACAAGTAGGTTAATAGGCCGTAAAAGCTGACTGGCATCGTCGCAAGGTGTTCTGGGCTAAGTCCCTGTCTCGACGTCCCTCAGGTTTCCTTGCCTGGACCCTCTTCAGGTTTACTGAGTCATACTTGTAACGGAGCCTGCCATGCTGCCGAAAATCCAATTCGGTGGTGGTTTGCCCAAGCAATTTACGCCCAGCCGTGGTGGGCTCAAATGGCATTTTGCAGATCGTAAAGCCCCTGCTATAGTAATAGAACCTTATTAATGAAGGCATTAGCTGCTAAACATCCCTGGAGCTGGCAACATGCGGGAAGAAGAGGAATGAGGTGCAGGAAGATGGGGAAAGCTTGGGGGATGGAAGGAGGATTCGATGAGTCATCCTACCCGTTTTGAGTGCTCGGGTCGAGGAGCATCGCAAGGATCCACACGCAGGGGACAAGAGCGGTGAGCTTGTTGGGAGTGCCAGCCATATCACTCCAAGCCCAGAAAGCCTGCAGAGTGAAGAGAGGAGGGTGAGAACAAGCAAATTAGTGAAGCGTTAGACGCCATTTTGTGATTAATTGTCGACTGCTTTGTTGACAACCACCCCACATGCTGCAAGCGACACATTAGCTTTTGCAGAACACATGCTCTCAGCAGCCTTGTGAGAAGCAACACCCTCCCACATGGAGTAAACTGGCACTAGGCGAAACAGCCCCATAGACAACATTCTAACAGATTTCCTGTTCACTTCACCACTTCTAATGGAGGCAGACGAGCTGCTGAACACATTGGCGCACCATGGCGCGAGAGAGGGAGCAACCCGATGTTTGAAACGCCTGTGCAGTGCAGCAGCGTTTGATAAAGATGGTCAGATATTTTCACTCTGATAGTACAGCACCCCTGCAGTCGTGTTTTTTCTTTAATAACTTATACAGCAGTCATATGGATCTGGATCTACAGATGCTCACAGCAGGCATGTCTCACTGGGACAGCTCAAAAGATTTTCTTTCCTGGAGGGCTGATCGTAATAAATGGAAAGCAAAATTAATGCGAGCATTTATATGCTGACTATATGAAAGACCTCTGCTCCTTTAGATCTACTGAGAGCACCACAATGCAACTGCCTGCAACTTCATATACAAAACAAGCTTTTACAGACCCAACTGCAGTCTAGAATAAAGAAATTTCATCAACACAAAGGTACCAGCTGTTACAGGAACCAGTTTTATCCCGACGAGTTTCTTTACTGCATTCCTTCCAAACATGCATGGTTATCAATCAAATGATGTACCATATGGAATTAACAACAACTCCCGAATGAGGCACCTCTGAATGGCAAAAAAAGCTTCATTTAAAAGGTGAAAAGACATCACGCTCCGTAGTCTCTTCAGTGGTTTGCTTTATTTTACAGTCTGCTACCAAACATACTGTGTGATTGTAGAGGCAGGAGTCGCATGGTAAATAAGTCCTTCATCTCTCCTATTGATCTGGGATTTTCATTCCTTCCCCTTAAGGGCTTGGCACCATTACAAATCATGTCCCATCCGCAGGACACACTGAGTGCTGTGCGTACCATGAAGGTTAGGTTCAATATGTGTATAGTTCTCAAATGTACACCCCAGCAGATGAATCCCCCATTCCCTGTTCAATTTCGTAGGTTTACCTACGAAAACGTCACACATACGGAAGCCTCTTTGATTTCGACAACAACAGAATCACAGAATTGAGACATCAAATACACAGGGGCAGCTGTGGTCCAGTGTTCTGGCCTTGTGACTGGAAAATCACTGGTTCAATCCCCTGGCAGGTCATGCCTGAAGTGCCCTTGAGCAGCCCCCAACTGCTCCCCGGGCGCCGTGGATAGGGATGCCCACCGCTTCGGGCACACTCACAGTGTAGTGTGTTCACTAGTGTGTGTGTTTCACTGTATGGATTGCGACGTCAAATTCTGTTGTGTGCAATCACAGTAGCAAACGTTTTATCTAACCTAAGTGTGCTGAAATGTGCAGAGTTTGAAAATATAATTTTTAACATTTTCCAGAAAGTGCAATTCTTACTAAATGGTCAACACGCTTCTGTCCTTGTATACAGTGGTTATGGGTTAGTTAGCTGCATGGGTTAGTTGAAGAAACTAGTATTGGTATTAGACTAGTAAGAGACAGCATCACTCTGTAACGTTATTTCTTCCATATTACAGTGCTTTGACCCTTTGTGAGAGGGGGGTTAAAGGGTCCCTCACAACATTGTTTCCTCATGGTTTTAAGGGAGGATACCCTGTGGAGAATGATGTTTAATACATGTGTGTTGTCTGCGGGAGGAGGGGGTTGCGGGCTTGTTTCACTCTGAAGACGGTTGGGGTTTTACTGCGATTACCATTGTTTTGTATCCTCACGTTTTGCCACTATATTGGGGATGTGGGTCATTCATAGGAAGGAATATCAGCCCCATCAGTACCCTAATGATGTTTTCAGAGCAACAGTGTTTCAAAGAAGGGTCTGTCCTATGAGAATAACATTGTTTTACATATACTTCCCCATCAGCTCTACTGACTGTGAGGGATTTTGGCAAACAAGACTCAAGAGACAGGAGATAAATACTACATGTACTTGAGTGTGGATGTTTGTTAGAGATGGGAATCGTTCCAAAAAGTTGCACTGATTAAGGGCATTACAAAAACATTTAGTTTATAATAATTTAGCTATAAATTATTCACAGTTTTAAAACATTTGCGCATTTAATTTATTTTTAATTTCACTTACAACTTAGTGGTCTAAAAAACATGCATTGCACTTGAGTATTGTGATACTATACTGTGGTATAAATGAATGAATGTTAGACGTACTGTATGTAGCACCTTTCTCAAACCCAAAGATGCTTTACAATCAACACAAACCTGTTATACACTTAGAACTCAACCACACACACCGGTGAGCATCCTCTCATCCAGAAGTGACCGTCCACATGGAGGACTGCATCCAGCACCCAGGACAGAGCCAAGCATATTTGGGCACACACACACACACACACACACACACATTCATACACACAGCAGGTCATTGGTAGCCAGTGTTTTTGGACTGTAGGTGATTTTAACTATTAGTTTGGTTGGTAAACAGTGGCACACTGATAGTTTGGTAAACACCGACAAACAGTGGTTTAATTTGTGTTGTGTTAGAACCCCAGACTGCTAAGATAGCAATACTCTAACTAGTAAAGATGTACCAATGACAGATCACCTCATAACCAGGTGTGGCCCATACACATCCCTACTTTTTTCTGTTATTAAATGTTATTATAACAATTTTAACATAATAGAACCACTTTACTGTTGCTTTGGTGTAACGGATACTTTCTCATAGGAGTAGACAGTAAAAAATCTAATTAAAACAATCTGTAAAACAAAAAAAACAACGAAAACGATTAAGAAAGTAGAGCATAATTTGGGGAAAAACATTAACAGATTTCATATGGCTCTACATACTGCCGTGGGTATCTAATAAGAGATCTGTAGTCTGAGAGAGCCAGAAGGTGCAAATACGTCTCCCTTTTTGGCTGTGCATTGTCTCTTAGCATGGGTGAAAGCAATATTGAAGAGAGCTGGGGGTCCAGCGCCAGGGCCTGTCAAGCCATCAATCTGAAAGGTCAAAGCCCTCAACTGACTTTATCTCTACAGCAGAGTGTGTCAATAACACAGTGCTGCAGGGAGGACTGTTCATCACTATCCTGCACATACAGGCATTGGAAAGGAAGTCCAATGAGCACCTGGCTAATTGAACCCCATTAAATACTCACAGCCCCAGGAGTAGCAACAACATGGTGGAGATTTATTAATTGAGAAGCAGTTCGTCTTAATGGCAAATTCTGACAGGTGCTGTTCTTAAGAGATAATCAGCACGGCAGCATTTATTCAAAAGCTCTGATTACTCTGCTCCTGAGACAACTCTGTCAGGATAAACAATGACGTTTCTGACTGTTATTTATTTAAAACTCAAATCAAAAACGCGTGTTACAGGAAAATGTGCGTAGCGCTGAAAAACAAGACGTAGAGCTGAAGTAGCTCTTGATTGGATTGGGATTTAAACCTCTATTAAAACTCAAAGTCAAAAGGCCAGCAGCCCAAATACAGATCAAGCCTTTTCCCATCCTCGGAAAGGGGCTTTCATTTCAACACCTGAAGAGTAAATTGGAGTTGAAAATGCATTTGTCTCTACCCGTACCAATTCACCAATATATTGCATTTTTCTTTACAAGCCTTGCTATCTTGAGCAAGACCACCCCATCAAGCCAATCCACAAAGCTTAATTTGGTCCCCATAGGTCTCCTAGCTGATCAGCGGACTGTGACACTAATTTAGTGCAGCAGCTGTGTCTTGGGAGAGCACAATGTTGAGATTTCTCTCTGTGATCTGGCATCAAACGCAGAGTCTCTTTAAGGGGATTCAATATTCTCAATTACAAGGATGCAAGCAATGGAAGCAATGATGAACCCACCGTAGAGAGGGCTCAAGGATTTCTGCAAGAGCCGCGACGAATATCTGCTACAATTCAATGCACTCGGCTGTTTTTATGAAACCACAGCAGAGAATTTTGAGTGGCTCTGATGACGCAGTTCCATGCAGCATTTGATTTAACCTCAAACTAGAGAACAAACTACTCAGATGTTCATTTTAGGTCATTTGTTTATAATCGTCATTTTTCTATTAGTGATATTTTCACATTGTCTTGTTATGCTCCAATTACTTTTCACTAGATAATACAAAGTCATATGCTAAAGTTGACCCCAGCTCAAATAACCATTTTTAAAATTGGAAAATGAGGTATACATCCTCCACAGAGAACATCCTCCTGAACATTTGGAAAAATAAAACATAATAAAGTATACAGGCTGTGCAAGTTATTCAATATTTTGCTTTATTGTTTTCCAGTGTGGTAAAAAAAAAAAAATATATATATATATATATATTTCAATATAACTATGCTTGAATTAATTGTTTTAAATTAATATTTTAATCACTATTACGCCATATTTAATTATTTGTAAAGAATGCACATTTATTTTTACTTAGAAACATATTAGCATTGATACAGCTGTCCAAAAAGTTACATTAATTATACGGAAACTACTTTCAAGTGAAAAATAACATTAATTAATTAATTTATCATATTTATGTTGTAGTAATAATGATAACTATTATTATTATTATTATTATTATTATTATTATTATTATTATTATTATTATTAGGGCTTTTATTATTATTACTGTCATTGTAATGAAAACAAAGTATAGCAATAATAGAGTAAGCAAATAATTCAAATGAATTAAATTAAACTACTAATATATTTAAACATTCAAAATAACATTTGACAGAATCTTCTAAATTGAAAATATTTGACAGCTTAAGCCCTAGTTTCACATTGGGATTAACAGTTCTGTTCACACTGAAATGCACACAGTTTTGAATTACTTTTGCAATGCTGAGTAAATGTGTGCATCATCTTTACTTTCCTATATTGCTCAAAAATGAATGCATAAGCCGGAATGTTCCCGTTAAGCTCCAAATACTGGTTGCTTAATCATAACCTCTAATTTTTATATTAATGACTCTACATTAAATCTAATTATAGATCGTTAGGCATTAAGGGTTTTATGAGGCCAGTAAAAACTCAGCGTTTCCCACATGTGTGAAATAAACCTGGGGGCCAACGAGGGTTGTAGAAAATATCGATACATTTGAGTATTGAAATCTGTTTTTGTGATACTGTATTGATTCTCAAAAACACAATATGGATCTTTAATGTAAAGATTGGCGGCAGACAGCAGTTCATTTTGTATAGTTTTGAAACCCCTGACTGCTACAGAGCCACGTTGTAATCCAACTTCAGTCATTAGACTCGTCCACCCCAGCAGCGTAAGTGTGCACCACTGACTGTGCTCCTAAAAATATTTTTTTTTTAAAAATTGAAAATATAACCTCAGTTAAAGTACTGCAATATATCACAAAATACAGCTGCATCATGATATGAATTGTATCACCAATTTCTTGCCAAGTATAAAGCATGAAAAGAGCATCATCTCTAAAAGGTGAGGCAACGACAGGTCAAGTCATGTCAAGACAGGTCTAGTGCTCCTGCTGGCTGGTTGAAGTATGACATGTAGCCCCGCCCATTCCCATGTTTTTCAATACCAGAAAAGCTAATTTTCCATCTACAACGTATGATTCCAATAAGTCTGCATCCATTGTTGTCTGGGGTTTCCAGTTTTCCTGCCAAATTGGAGAGTTTGAAAATGCAGTCAGCATGACAATTTTATTGTATAAAAGTGTATAAAATAATATTAATAATGATATGACAGCATAATAATACTAACGATAATGCCATTATAAACAAAAATGCTTTACAAAAAGTAGGAATTAGAATATAACATTAAAATAAAGTAAGATTAACATATTTAAGAGAAAGTATGCTGGTAGTTTGCCATATATAGTCTGTTTTCTTCTTCAAAAAATAGATTTTGGACTAGTTTCAGCTTCCAAAGGGCATGTCTTTTTGCTGGAACTGGCAACCCTGGTTGAAGCAGATCTTTCTAGCTGGTAGCCAGCCAGTGAATGCCAGCGAGTTAGAAGTACAGTACTATGTGTACTCAGACTTATTTCTCTCCAAATGTATTTTCTGGTCTTGGGCCGAGTCCAACTACGGCATTAACGGTTATTTTCTTTTAACCGGGATGAAGCGAACCAAAGCTTTTGGTTTGTTTAAACCAGTGACTGTAGGACGACTGTTTGAAGAGGCCGGGCTGACTTTGACTCTGGTCTCTACTGTGCAGACACTGGCTTTAAATTTGACAAGATGGTGGAGGTATGAGGCCCTGAGTGGCTCAGTGGACTGAGGGCCTGTCACTATAATCTAAGGATCATGGGTTTGAATCCTGATCATGCTGCTTGCCATCGGCAGCCAGGGCCCAAGAAAGCAAAACTGGCGGTGCTCTCTGGGGGGTGAAGATGGCACTCTCTCCCTAGCACTACTAAGAAATGTTGGCTGGCAGGTGACCCCAGAACTGCAGATTTTGCACTTTCCTCCGAGCACATTAGCTGTCCAATAAGCAGCAGTTTGAAAAGAGGCGGAGCTTGACTTCACATGCATCAGAGGAGGCCTGTGTTAGTCTGCACCATCCTAAAGTCAGACATAACAAGAGATAGGGAGAGTCAACAAACGGGCTTGTTGATTGGCTTCCAAACACACTGGGGAAGAAAATATGACAAAAATGATAAATTAACAAAATTAAAGATGGCGGCAGGTACTTTGTATATACAGATGGACTGTATCAGCTTCCATTCTATAGAAATAAAACTATGTCTATGTTGCCAATACACAGCAATAGGCTGTCAAATTACCCTCTGCTTGTACAGTTTGTTATCACTGTACCAAATCTCCCTTCTCTAAAAGGTAGCGCTACATTGGGAATTAGAGGTCATGGGGATGGCATCCTTTACATTAAATGTGCTCATTAGGGTATAAATGAATCAAATGCCAATACTATGTGACGGTCAATGCTGGAAGAATGTAGCCCAGATGTTAAATAAACATGTCTCAAATATGACCAAGCAGTTTCCATGGAGCTAAGAAAACTGTGGGATCTCTTCAGGTAACCTCTGACACCTTCAACGGTCAAACTGTGCATCAAATAAACTCAAGTGGATGAAGAATAAAGTAACCACGTTTACAGGCACATTTCGTCATCTTTTCTCCATTTTCCTACATTTTGGCTTCCCAGACACTGTATGATGCAGAGGAGTATGCAGTTGAAACGGACGCAATCTTCCAGTTGGCAAAGAGGTTCTTGGCAGACATGGTTTCAAATGTTACATATGGACGGATACTGAAGATCACAGTGAAGGAAGACTTCTGGAGCAAGTAGACATATTTGGGATGCAGAGAAACAAAAGCTGCAGACTGTGCCAGTGATGTGAAGACAAGAATGGCCATGGGCATGTTGGTGATGATCAAATTGACAAAGATGTGGAAAAGCAAGTCAATGAGCACCAACACCAAACTAAGACTGATGAAAGCCTTGGTCTGGCCAGTAGCTACATATGGATGTGAAGCCTGGACACTGAAGAAAGAGGAAGAAAGACATATTCAGGCTTTTGAGAACAAGTGCATCAGGAAGTTGCTGAAGATCTCATGGATGAAGATGATGACCACTGAGCAAGTCTATGAGATGCTAGAACTCAAAAGGAGTTACTGATGCACGTTAAATCCCACAAGTTACGTTACTTTGGTCATGTGATGAGGCAGCACATGAGAGCATTGAAGGAAGTGTTATGACTGGACTTGTGGAGGGAGTCCGAAGACGTGGAAGACCAAGAATAACCTGGATGGATAACATCAAGACGTGGACTGGATTATCAGGTGCTAGCCTGCTACAAGCAACCAGAGACAGATGGCATTGGAGAGAAGTGACTCGTCTGTGCAGCCTACCATCACGAAGCCCTGACGGCGTGTGACATGACATATGGACGGACAAACAAGTAAATGCATTTAAGTGACTATTTTACAATAAATATGATGTGACCGAGTTGCCTCTTTACCTGAATAATCCAGTCGAGCTGTTTATATAAACAAAAGTACTGGGACATCTGCTCATTCATCCTCATCCAAAATCAACCGTATTAAAAAAGAGTTTGTCCTGCTTTTGTTGGAGTGTCTCTACTGTACAGGGGAGACTTTCTACAAAATTTTGGAGCTTTGCTGTGAGGATCTGATTGCATGCAAGAGTGTTAGTGAGGTCAGGATGTTGGATGATCACCACCACCTCATCCCTAACTCATCCCAAGAGAGTGAGCCCCATCATTCCAGAGAGCACAGCTCCACAGCTCAGTGCTGGGGGGCTTTATACCCCACGGCTGACATTAGGTACGGTGCAAACTGGTGCATGTGTATCTGCTCCAGAGTCCTATTCTATTGGCAGCACTTCTCTACAGGGATTAGCTAAGCTGTATGTGCATCTGTCTCAGCAGTGAGTGCAACTTAAAGCAGCTGAATGCACTATTAGAAAGGGTGTCCACAAACATAGTGCACCTGGAATGGATTTTCTTAAGCAATAAACCTGACAATGCAAGTGGAACGTCATGAACGTCAGGTCTTAAGTTCTACATGACAAATTTAAATGCAAACTCTTTCTGAAAGCCTACAGGAAATGCAGGCATTTACATTCTGCAATAAAACCATTATGACTGCTGCAGTTAACCCTGTCTTGCGTATCATATTGTCAGCAATAACATTCAGAGACTTCAGCGGTGTCCACTTTTAAATATGCCTGCAGATTTCTTCACACATAATGAGAATTATATGGTGCAAAACAGCGGAGCAGCTCGATTTTATCCAGCACCAGTGACCCTGCTGAACACCGACAGCTTTGCAGGTGTCCATTCCATTTGTGCCGAAGGTTTCGGGGAAGGCATTGCACCAACACTGACTTGCTTTGACATTTCAGCCAGGGATGAACAGCAAAGGACAAAGATAAAACACTGGCCATCGCGGAGGCCACCCACGTTCAGGCCCGCCAGACGTGAGCACTTCACGACAAACAATCCAGCCAGATGCAACCTCGGCCTTCATAATGAGCGATTTGTGTGCTGGAAGCCACAAAGGGTTCTGGGATCGACCAGCTCTGTTCTTTAGCCTACAGGAGTCACTTCAAAGCAGTGCCCGCTAGTCGCACTGGCATAAACATGAAGGAGATCGAAGTTAGCATGGAGAGTGCAGAGAGACATCGCTGAACCTTCAGATGGCTGCATCAATCACAAGAGCCGCTGTCCATCATTTGTTTGAGCTGATCATACATCAAACATCATCATCATTTGCCTTGGTTCATCCGAAAATGAAAAAAAGACAAAATCTTTCATTACTCAAGGGTTTGACTTGATTTTTATGAAGGGAGCTGCAGGGTGGTTTAAGCAGAAACATTCTATTACACTGAAACAGGGAATCTATTAATCATAATAATAGATGTGTCCAACAAAAACTAGCACTGCAAAGAGCACCCAGCTCTCTGCAGCCTGACATCTCTTCACAAGACTGCTTTAACTTTCATATACACGAACAGCGATTTTCCAAAGATATCTCTAATTAGTCAGAATGCAGACAAAGTGTGGTGTGTGCTACAGCACTGTAAACTAATTCAGAAGCCTAGTAGTAGAGCAGCAGCACAAAATATTCACTGTAGATGAAATGCACAGCATACACTATCTGACAGAGGCTGAGACGATAAACCTCCTGAGATGCATGCTTTTGCAAAACATGGCATCTTGTATTTGGATGCCACACTGACAGTGGCTTTGCAGTACTAAAGATCTTCGTAGCTCATATCACATTACTGGCTTAAATGCTGAGATGAAGATGAAAGATAACAGAGATTAATTAGAGATTAATTATGCAAATGAATGTGGCTGTACAATTTGCATAGCAGGGGACCTGCAGGATACTTGCTGGAGCTGCTGGTACTTGGAGAACAACAGCGCTAAATGAAATACAAGCAGTGACCACTGGAATGGGAACCAGATGCCTGCACAGTAGCAACGTGCCTCATGGGTGAAACCTGTCCGAGCACATTAGGGCTGGGTGCTGAAGATAAAACGCTGCACTACACCGCCAACACCTGTGCTCAATGCTAAGCACCTCTTATGTGATGTTATGCCCTATTACATCACATTTGTCTCCCTTGTGCACATGATGTGTAAGAGGTCTGTAGTGATAAAATTGTGGCCTGATTAATGCACACATCTGAGCTCTGACACACATCAACTGTAGAGTCCAACTGATACTAAGCAACAGTAATGACTTGCAATGAGTTGCACCAAGTATTGAAAGTACTGAAATGTTTAATAATGAAAGTTTGGCAATTTTCTACTCTAACCTTACATATGCAATTACTTTCACTATTTTTGTGTGGCGGCTGAACCAGAAGGGGACCGCCCTCGTGGAGCTGCGAGTGAACATGCTAGGGTCGTCTTCTCCCAGTACAGAGACTGGTTGCTGGGGCGAGCCCCTATCCCCCTTATTGCTTAGAGCCAGTCATCTGCTCATCACACAGAGCTGGGGCTTGGCTTTTTTAAACTTTATACCACCAAGTTTTTCATTTCACTCATCATTTCCTGGTCTGCAGACAGGTTTTTTGTAGGGGTTTTGCTCACCCTGACTTCTGTCCCCCTGATTCTCCTTTTATCAGCCCCTGGTCTCTGCTCAGAGGTTGTGGACATTGCTTTTTATTATTTTCGTGGGGATGTAGGGGTGTTTTTTGAGTCCTGCTAAGCCTTTTGACTACGGTCAGTATCTGAGGTGTGGTGCGGTGATTCCTCCTCCCTGTTTATGGCATGAGTGGGCTGCAGAAGCCTCCCATTGCTGAGGTTCCAGTAACGTTCTGGTTGGGAGGCTTACTTCCCCACAGCTCCCCTCAAGTGGCGCTGGGACTCCAGAGGCTCCCCCTGGGTTACGCTGCACCTGTACAGCTGTGTACACCCCAGCTGTACACCCCAGGTGGCAGCCCACTTCAGAAAAAGGGTTAGAGTCACAGCCCTAATGCACCTGAGGCAAGTTTGTATATATTTTTAACAGCTTCATGTTTTTCCACTTCCTCCGAGCACAGTGGAGGTGCACGGGCACCACGCTTTTTTGTCTCTGCTGCACCCACTCATCCCCGGCTGCGGCTTTATAGCTTCTGTAAAAAATTTTTGCGAGGTGGCTTTTCTGTTATTCTTGCATTTGCTGCTGTCCTCTCTGCACTTGGGTTTAAGCATCGCTTCGGGGTCTTTTCTTCAGGTGGGGTCGCACTCCAGAGGGCACTTGACTCTGCTCCCTGGCACGTGCCAGTCTCGTATCAATTTTAGTAACACGTTTTGTTGTTCTGTTGAAAAGTGAATAGTTCAGTAGTGATTACAGAGATTACATTTAAAAGAGAAATGTGCCTGTGTTCTGTCACATAAATATTTTAAGTTAAAGACAATAATGAGTCTTATTTTAGGATATTACACATGGTACTGGCACTGAAATCTAAATTCTGGCATTGTGACAACCTTATTAATGACTTATGGTTTTATTGGTGTTATCACATCCTAAAATCTGTCGTCACACGTTTGTTAGTTTTGTTTTGAGAAAGAGGAGTTTATCAGTGGGGTTGTTTATATCTTTTAGGACTGAGACACAGCCTTAAAATATAATGTACCAAAAAAGTAATGTGTAGCGAACCACTTTTGGAACTTCAAAGAACCATTATTCAAAAGAAAACCTACTTTTATATGGTTCATCAAGTAACATTTTTATAACCAGTTCTTATTTAGGAGCCTTTTTGCTATGAACCAAGCATCCAAGCCATGAAGCACTGAGGGATTTTTATTTTTAAGACTGTATTTACTCTTCGCGGTATGGAGGTATGAAGATACCTGAAAGCTGAAAACAGTAACCTCTTTATTCAGACACAAAGACTTCCCCAAAAGACGTTTCTCAGATGGAGACAAATAATAGTTCTTTTTCCCAGCATGTCACCACGCTTCACTTGGGAGAAGCGTCCAAGGGTGTCCGAGGGTTCGAAGTTGAGGAAAAAAGGCAGCACACATCTACATCACATTGCACATTTGAAATTCTCTTTTCAATCTTCTGCACTGTGAAGAAAACACTCCTTTTGTAGAGATCTGGTTGGGGGGGTGTTTTTGACGAGAGACTGAAATAAGAAAAGTGCCCGGAGGAGGAGATCATAAAACAAGTATCTTTATTATTTTCAGACGAGGAGGAAAATGAGAAATTTTGGTCCGAGTTTTTTTTTTTTTTTTTTGTGCTTCAGTTCAGAATGAATCACTTTCTCGCCCCCTCTGCTAACCTCATTCATCTCTAACGATGTTTTTCTCCACAAGCTAGTGGAAATCCTGTTTACTCTAAGCACTCTCAGAGTAACAAGTAATAGCATTCGTGAACTTATAATTTAGACATTTTCCTGGTATTGGGTCTATTTTGCCGCTGATGAGAGAAATGAATGCCGAGGATGTCCATTATCACACATCTGAGAGAAGATCAAGACTGACATCTTGTCCCGACTGATTTTCAGAGAAGACTCCTCTTCAAGGCAGCTGCTAAGGATGATTAATCCTGAGAAAATTCTGAAGGCCAATTCAATTACAATCTTAGATCATAAATGTATTAATTAAAGATGTAATACGCTGAAAAACATTTAAATATGTTGACATTCGGTCTTAATAAATACTTAATAAAATACTTTCTCCCCAGTGTGTTTGGTACCCAATCGACCTGTCCATTCGTTGACTCTCCCATCACTTGTAATGTCAGACTTTAGGAGGGTGCAGCCTAACACAGGCCTCCTCCGATGCATGTGAAGTCAAGCTCCGCCTCTTTTCTAACTGCTGATGATATATCACCGCCAGGCAGCCAACGTGCTAGCGCAGAAACCCCAGTTCACCTGGCAGAGGCCTGAGTCAGTCATCATTACCTAGTAGTGCTGGGGAAAGAGCGCCATCTTACCCATCCAGAGAGAGCACCACCAAGTTTTGCTCTCTCACTCCCCGGCTACTGATGGCAAGCAACACGATCACGATTAGAACTCGCAATCCTCAGATCATAGTGACAGCGGCTTAGTCCACCGAGCAAAAAGAATAATGAAGCAATGTCAGCATGATATTTCATCTTGCGTTTGATGAAGTATGATGGCCACATATCATTAATATTTCTTGACACCAATAAATTATACCTCCATCAATGTATCATTACATATACATCAAATCTTACCACAAATCTCTGGTTCATGCATCATGACAAAGACTGCAGCTGGGCTTTATCGTGACATAGGCAGGTTCTGAATTGAGTCATTACCTTGGATTAGATTGAAATTTTACATGCACATTAACTTATTAAATCTGATTAATTATAGCACAGTATCTGTTAAGGTACTGCAGCATTTTACATAATCAGTGAAAGTGATGAGTCTTGAAGCAGGTTTCAATTACAGTCTTAAGTTAGAGCAATTAAATGATCACAGGCTAACATCTGTTAAAATATCTACAAATTGTACAAAAATGATGATGAGTGGGGAGTATCGTAAAAACCATGTTCTACTCACGGTTAAAACACATTCAGCAGAAGACATTGTTAAAATGTTCAGCAGTAGACAGTGTGGTGTTATGAAGCTTCAGTGGATCCCGGAATACGCCTAAATATCAGACTTTTTGGTGAAGATGTGTAACTATGGTTAATTTCAGTGCTATCTTCATAAATTCAGTTTGTCTCCCAATGGATATTCAGCCAATGGTGGAGGAGTACCTAAATGTCAAGTGATAAACAAAACAGATGCCTAATTTAGCAAAACTGATATATACTCATCTCAGACATGTAGTAGAGATGTACAGAAATATATATATTAGGGCTGTCAGACTATAAAAATATTTTAGCGCAATCTCAGAATTTCATATAGTTAATCATGATTAATTGCTTTTTCACAAAAACGTTGAATTTTGATGAGAAACTTAGAGGCATGTAATGGATGGCTTATCACAGACTGGTATATGTGAAAATTAAATCAAATGCTTGGACCGTCTCCATTTAATACAGTGGAACCTTGACTTACGAGCGACCCAACTTATGATTTTTCCAAGATATGAGCTTTTGCGTGGTACTATTTTTGCTTTATTATGTGAGCCAAGGTCTGAGACAAAGAGTGCAAGCTTCTGCCACCTGCCACTATAAATCACTAGCGAGTAAGTGCAGAGATCACTGCTGACACTGAAAAAGAAGAAGAAGAAGAAGAAGAAGAAGAAAAAGAAGAAGAAGAAGAGGCAGTGCCTTGTTGCTGTGTAAACACACTTGTCTCACTCATTTTTTTTTACATTTTGAAATGGAGGAAGAGCTCTTTGGACAGGATTTTATTGAAATGCCCTGCAAGTGAACACAAGGAAAGTGTGGCAAAAAAGGTAAAACAAACATCAGTGATGAAGATCAGGTGATCTTTAATGTAAATATACTTAATAAACCAGTTTATTTCTTTACATTCTCTTGTATTGTGCATTATCATTTTTATATATTATTTGTTATTTATAAAGTATATTTTTCTTATTTAAAAACATGTAACAAATAAAATTGGTGGGGTTTTTGTGAAGCTTGAATGGATTAATAGCATTTCAATTCATTTTAAAGGGGAAATTTAATTTGATATATGAGCAGATTGAGTAACGAGCTCTGTCACAGAACCAATTAAACTCATAAGTCAAGGTTTCACTGCATAGCGTAACACTGTTACAAATATCTTCCCTCAGCAACTAAATGACCAAGTCTAACATTTTAAAAGAAGAAACATTCTAAAGTGTTCACAAACTTTCAAGCATCACTGTAAATAACAAACACTGGTGAATGTTAGAATCTTGTGAAAACTGTGTAAGTGGGTTGTAAGAAGACATTTGTTCTGAAGAATGGGTGGTGAATAAGGTCCAATGTACTGAAGCCTATCAGGACGTTGTGTGATATTGTGTTCAATAATATAAAATATGAATATGACTAAAAATTTGTCCAACAAAACTGTGATCTGCCAATCTTTAGCTTAAAGAAATCAAAATCTGCCCTTAAAATTTCTGATTTCTCCCTAAATTACAGCGCATGCATTGTCAAAATTACTGCCACACCACAAGCGTCTTTGCTTATTGCTTGCCTGCATGTTTTTTGAGTGAATAGTTTCAGTAATTGAATGTCAAGGTCTTAAAAACACACACACACACACACACACACACACACATCATTGTTCTGGGGGGCAAAGACAGTCCAATGAGCACATGTTCCGCGGCTGGCAGCGAAGAGAAAGAAAAGCAATCCCATTATAAAGAGAGCCGAAAAAAGAGGGGGCAGAATAAAAACACAACAGAGGCAAAGGTCTCCAAGCGGCAACGGTTTAATTCTGAAACGGAACCAAATGTGCACTGCCGACGAAGACATTTCCACCCCATAGAAAGCGTCTGCATTAGACAACCTGCCAACACTGCCGCATCAGCACAGCTTCAAGCACGGCAGCCTGCGAGTGATGACAGGCCGACGGATTGAGGGCGGATGGGGGTTTAGGGCTTTGCGCCTCAAATGTCAAAAAGCACATTTATGAAACACTCACTCCATCAGAGGCCTCTCGCAGGAACCAGCCTGTGCCGTATAGCTGCGTTCAGGCAAGGCCGGTGGAACTCAAGAGCAAGTGAGATGGTTAGCATTAGTTCACTCCTTTTACACCATTTGTGAGTGAAGCCTTTTGGTGATTGACTCATTCAGGAGGGCAATCAGGAGCTTAGACCCCTGAATAAGGGCCACAGCAGGCGATTCAAAGAAGGCCAATACTTAGTCTGCAAACAACAAACGAAGCCCTTCTTTCCTCAGTAAAAGCAGACAAGAGTGTTACACAAGGAGCGGAAAATGAGATTAGTTTGTTCATTGTTATCGTGATACTGACTAGAAGTGTCTTCTAGTCGATTCTGACTCCTGATGACCATATGATTACTGATTTTTTCAGGACATCCCATCTTCTGTTTGGGTCTTTGGGCTTCTAAACGGCTTGTTCATGATTCCTCTGATCCATCCATCTTGCTGTTGGCCACTCTCATCCATACATTAATAATGCAGAAACAAGAGATTTCAGTTTAGTTATCTGGGCTTCTAGTTAAAGGGGAGGTTTGATTTGGTTGTGAATCCATTTATTTCTTTTTAAGAGATGGACCAATCAGTGTTTTTGGGCCAAAATTGATTGCAATTCACCAATTGAGGATCTTTGCTTTTGTAATGTTCTGTGCCTTGTCTCACAAGAGTAAATGTATGGCGTCAAAACAGGCTCAGCTTAAGCGTAAACGTAAAACAGGTATTGTAAACGTAAGTTTTAAGTATCGTAAACGTAAATTTAAATCTGTAAAATGAAACTGTAAAATCGTAAATTAAAAACAATCATAAATGAAAAATACTGGTTGTAAACATAATACTTACATTTTCGCTTCTCGTTTTTATTTTTCACTTCACAAATTACGGTTACAATAAATTTATTTTTGACCCTTTTTTGATGGGACTTCATATGGAAAAGGATGAGAACTTTTGCAAAAACACCAGACTGGCTATTTGCTGTTAACAGTGGATTTCAACTGGCTGTAAAGGCTTTCCTCAGCTCCGAGGTTGGCACTGCCATTTAGTGGTTAAATGAGAAACTGCAGAATCATGTGACCTCACACTTTGCTGCAGCAACTCACAAAATATCATATGATCTGATCAGCTCTCAGGATTGCATATTTAAACTGAAACATAGCAATACATCAATCTTTCCATGTCTGTTTGTTTTCTTTAGAAATGTTGATATTGCACAAGCCTAGAGCATCTGACTAAAAATCACTCAATTATTTATGTGTTTTGATAAACCACAGAGTTGTCAACCAACAAAGGTAAATTAACTTTGGTTAAAATAATGCAGGCCAGTGTTTTTCCAAGTCTACATCAAGCCTTCATCAATGAGTTAGACTATTTCAATATCAACCCTCTGGAGTCGGTGTTCCCCGCCAGCGGAATATTAGCTACAATTTTCCTATGATAATATTTTATAGTTTAAACAAAACTAAACATACCCCGGAAATCTTAAAGGGTCTACTTTTCATATATATATATATATATATATATATATATATATATATATATATATATATATATATATATATATATATATATAGCTTGAATCTAAATATATTTTAGATATCTGTGAGAGGAGCTGAAGAGACATGTTGTTCAAAAGTGAGTCAGACAGCTGAGCATTTTTGAGGTGATCTGTCATTCATATGATAATGACATGTTAATTCCAGACATTCCATTGGTGGGTTACCAGCTGTGGAATGTGTGGAATGTGAATATGTCACCTGAGTGTTCACATCTATCTCATAAATATTCAATGTAGGAACCACTGAATGAGCAAAACATCAAGTCACATTAGTTAAGCTTTAGAAATAAAACCACATACAATGTCTAAAAACTTTAATGAGCCGTGTGTAGCAAACACCTCTGTTTATTCAGTTCTGAGCTCAAAAGTCTTGACTAGAAATGTTTAGAGTGTTTTTCACAATATATCAGCACATCTGAAAACAGGTTTTTGGAAAGTCTAAGTTTAGAGCAGATTTAATCAGAATATAGATTTATGACACTCTTACTGTTTTATACTGTTGTTGCTGAGTTTGTGCTGAACAGAAGTCTGTGTAACACTTTGGAAATAAATAATTTGAGATGTGTGTAATTTGTATAAATGTCAAGGCATGTCAGACTACATCAGAGTGTATAAATATAATTGTATAGTTCTGCAGGACTAGAATGTCTTAGAATGTTCTGAGTACCTTGTCTGAAACTGTTCTCTGTAATTGTAACTAGCCTTCAGAACCTGCAGAAAAAACACTCCGAATTCAGTCTAAAAGAATGTCTGAAGCTTCTTCTTTCTGGCCGAGAGACCACTCTGCTCATGAAAGGGCTCTGCAGTGACCTTATCATGAGCTTGTGCCCTACATTTGTGGTCAGTGAATGTTCCAGCCACAGGAAATCCATGTCTAGAACATGGTGAAGGAACTTCTGATGTCAGACTGACATATATATACACCCATCCGTCCATTATCCCACCCGCTTAATCCAAAAAACTGGGACAAAACATTTATATATTCCCAAGAAATGAAATGTGAAATGTTACCTTTGTTAGAAGAACATCTGAATATGTGTGTGAGTTAAATGCATTACAGTGGTACCCCTACGTATGAGCATCCCCACTAACGAGTATTCCAGGTAACGAGTCGAGATCTCGGAATATTTTTGTTCCAGGTAACGAGTAAAATTCCAAGTAACGAGTAGCCTAAATTAGTTCAAATATGCCAACCGCTAGGGGCGCGGCGGTCGTAGCATCATCTAGATGCTAGCGTAGAAGAAGAGGTCAGTCATTACCTTTGACCGCTGTCCAGTGAAAGTGAAAGTGCTAGTGAAAGTGACACAAAGACAGCAAAAGGTAGTGAACAAGAAAGTTAGATACATTTTACTTTTACTTTTCATATGATAAGTGTAACCATGCCATACACGTACGCCCGTCCTCCTGTCCTCCTTAGCCGCCAGCCTACACGAGCACCGTCGTCATCTCCACAAAGGTAAAGGGCTAATTTATTTTTTTATTATCATTCTATTTAATATTATTTGTTACTTTTTAACTACAAAATTCCTTTTCAAGTGTTTTTTTTTTTTTTTAAATAAACACATTATTTAGCATATTAAAGTATACTGTATATTGGACGGCTGACACGGATTAATCAGTTTTACATGTATTCTTATGGGGAAAATGCATCCAGCTAACGAGCAAACCAGCTAACGAGCTCGGCTCCTGCACGGATTAAACTCATTATACCACTGTATTTTCATGCAAGATCCAAACCAAATAAACCGGCTACATAACTGCAGTAAATGACATTTTCTGAGTCACTATTATGCCTCGTAAGAGGACAGTCAGCATAAATATGAAGCATTCCTAAAAACTCACAATGTTATTCTCAACCTGAGAGCCAAGATGTTTGTCAAAAAGTACACAGGCCATGTTTACATATATGTATGTTAAGCCTAGCAAAGTAAATTATTCAAATAGTGAACAAAACAATAGATTAGAGATGCTTCACACGTTCACTGTGCAACCAAAACGCTTCTAATGTCTGTTACGAACTGCCATCCTATCAACATCCACAGCTACCCATCATACAACAGCACTTACTAAATTCAACACAGCCCATGGGCAGCTGCACACTATACTGTCTGTTAATATCACAGCATTGATTTTTGCAGAGTTGAAATCCCAAAGGCCTGCCACAATGAGTCCAATAATAAATCTACTTTTTTTTCTTTCTAAACACATCAGATGTTCCAGACGAGTTTCTTTGTCTGAGTGAATCAATGTATTAATGTGATGTAACAAAAGTAAACAATTGAGTCAAAATGGCTCAGGCTTGTCTTTAGCAACGCTATAATACACTGTAAAGTTTATCACAATCACACACTCACATTACAATTACATTCTCAGGTACCACTCGCATAGCAAGAACTGAGCCAAAACCACTTCTAAAGCCCGTTTACAGTCCACAACCACAGCGCTAGAACCTCTGCTTTTGCAGAAGCAAAGATGGAACCAATGCTTGTGTATAATTTTATATTAATACATGTTAATGCTGTTATATGCAGGTACGCATAACAGTACTTAACGTCTTACAGACATTTTATAATTATGTTAAACGTGTAATACTATTATTTATGGTAATTACATCCTCAACCATCCTGCTGCAAAAAAATGTAACCCAACTACAATAAAGCAGCTACAAACATTCAGAAGCAATTGTGACAAGAATAGTGGAGTTATGTGTGAAGTCTCACTAAACATGATCTGAACGTGTATGTATGAATGTCCAGAATGGCATACAGTACACTTCAGCTATGAGAGACAAATGAGAAAAAAATCCAGGAAATCACATTGTAGGATTTTTAAAGAATTTATTTGTAAATTATGGTGGAAAATAAGTATTTGGTCAATAACAAAAGTTCATCTCAATACTTTGTAACATGACAATGACAGAGGTTAAACGTTTCCTGTAAGTCTTCACCAGGTTTGCACACACTGTAGCTGGTATTTTGGCTCATTCCTCCATGCAAATCTCCTCTA
This sequence comes from Crenuchus spilurus, assembly GCA_036984385.1. Classification (NCBI taxonomy): domain Eukaryota; kingdom Metazoa; phylum Chordata; class Actinopteri; order Characiformes; family Crenuchidae; genus Crenuchus; species Crenuchus spilurus. The sequence goes on along the minus strand of BRDA01006105.1, from coordinate 14,900 downwards.
CAGCAGTGATGTTTTGGGGCTGTTGCTGGGCAACACTGACTTTCAGCTCCCTCCACAAATTGTCTAGGCCACTCCAGGACCTTTACGGAGCCACTCCTTCACTGCCCGAGCAGTGTATTTGGGATCATTTTCATGCTGGAAGGCCCAGCCACGTTTCATGTTCAGTGCTCTTACAGATGGACATGATACATGGCCCCGTTCATTCTTCCCTTAACACGGATCAGTAGTGCTCTCCTCTTTGCAGAAAAACAGCCCCAAAGCATGATGTTTCCACCCCCATGCTTAACAGTAGGTCTGGTGTTCTTGAGATGCAACTCAGCGCTCTTTTTCCTCCAAACATGGCGAGTGGACTTTAGTACCAAAAAGCTCTATTTTGGTCTCATCTGACGGTATAGTGTGTTACTAATGGTTCTCTTTGAGACTGTGGTCCCAGCTCTCTTCAGATCATTGATCAAGTCCTCCTGTATAGTTTGGGGCTGACTCCTGACCTTTCTCACAGTCATCCTTACCCCATGAAGTGAGATCTTGCATGGAGCCCTAGTCATCTTGTGTTTCTTCCAGTTTCTAATAATTGTGCCAACAGTTGTTGCCTTTTCACCAAGCTGCTTCCCTATTGTCTTGTAGCCCATCCAGCCTTGTGCAGGTCTAAAATTTTGTCCCTGTTGTCCTTAGAAAGCTCTTTGGAGTGTGATTGATTGAGAGTGTGGACAGTTGCCTTTTATAGACATAAGTTCAAACAGGTGCAATTAATACAAGTAATTAGTGCAGAATAGGAGGCTTCTTAAAGAAGAACTAACAGGTCTGTAAAAGCCAGAATTCTCGCTGGTTGTTTATTGACCAAATACTTATTTTCCACCATAATTTACAAATAAATTCTTTGTGAAGTGTACCTATGATGAAAATTACAGACCTCTCTCGTCTTTCTAAGTAGGAGAACTTGCACAATCAGTGGCTGACCAAATACTTTTTTTCCCCACTGTACTTACAGTGGGCAAAGAACTAAAGAGTATTAAGGTTGCCACTAACTATCAATTCAACTATTGACTATTTTAACGATCAATATCCATGAGTCTTATATCCAACCAAGAACCAAGCAACCAACATCTGCTCCCCCCTTATACCCCCACCCCCCAATTTAAAGTAACTCCATACTTTGGATCCTTTAGGTCTTTGAAAACTTTTGTGAAGCTCTTTATTACTCGTCCTTGGCTCCGCTGCAGCCGCCATTTTTTTTCAGCGGTGCTGACCAATGACTGGAGACTTGCTGACATCACGCATGTTAAGGGAAAACATTCTTTGAAAGAACGCATTTTAGAAATCAAAATGGAACATTAATAAACATAAAAAATAAAAACTAAACCAAACACGATGTGTCGACTTAAAATATTGACATCATCGTATTTTCAGTGTCGACTTCATCGACCAATCGCGGCAGCTCTAAAAAATATCTTCATATGCACACATTTACATAAAATACATCTGCTCCGAAGACTTAAACGTAACTTTCTTTGACCCCTAAAGACATAAATGTCCTCAACCAAACACTTCTATAAGACCAATAAATGCAAAGGCTCCTTTAACTGAAAGGCTCGGCTCTCTGTACCTCGTTTCCAGGCTTTAGTGTTATATCTCATCAGTCCTCTCTGAGGAAGAATACTTAGTTGAACCTGTCAGGTATGACAGTTTGGGAGAAAGAGAGCAAAAGTTCCTACATTTCACCTCATGGATGAGTGTCGCCAAAAAGGATAAACAAAAACACATCAAGGCACTCGGGCTCCGGTGGGACTTTTGGCTTATCAATACCATCAATCAAGTGTCTGAGTGCATCAGTGTGTATTACAGCTGGTGCTGAAGCACAAGCGTGACAGGTAGTTTCTGGCCCTCTGCCCTCAGCCCTGCGCATCGATGTCCCTCCGCCATCTGTAAATGATCTGTTAGCTGACAGAGCTGTGACACACACATCAATTACAGAGCTCTCCATTTGATAATCTGCTCTCCTTTAATCGATCAACCCTCATGTGCCTCTCCCTTTCAAAAATGATCAATAACTAATGCCGTTCATAGCCTTATTTCAACGTCTGATTAACAGCAATTGGAATCATCAGATCATTATTATCCTCAAGCTGGCTCCCGTCCAATCACAGCTGACTCTAATTGAAATGATGAGCAGTGAGATGATTAATAGAGCAGGAACGGGAGGCAAAAACTTCACTTCTGAGCTCACCCTGACAGAAGGAAAACGAGTACGTATAACTCAAAGTGGGACTAATAAAACTTGGTGCATCTACAAGACAGAGAGAGAGGAGAAGAGAGTGAGATCTGACTAGTCATAGCATCTTCTGGCAGCGGCAGAAAGAGTGAACCAGGCCAGGTGTCTTCTGAATCCAGGTCATTAATGCGCGGGCGCTAGTGGAGGCAGCAAAGCCCAGAAAAAGGTCAAGTTAAGCGACATGAGAGCTGTGATGCTGTAGCCTCGATTTGCTTGACCTCAAATTAATGATATTCTTATCTATGACTTTGTGAAAGTCCCCAACCCCCCTTCCTCCGCCGCTCCCCGTGTCCTCTCAGCCATGAAATTTGGTAGAAAGCATCGCTTCCTTGAAGAGAACATGTCTGGAGCCAAAAAGCAGCTGCGGGTGAACAGCGGCGGACAAACTCAGTAAACATATCAACTCGGCAAACAATCAGCAAACTCATAAAGCTCATTTGTTCTACAGACACACACAGTAAGCTCACCCCCGGGCTGAAACAAACAAATGATGAAGGTTAAAAAGCCTCTCGGAGCTGCCACAATGCTTAACATTAGCTACAATGAGTTTGCATGCACTTGTATTTGCAAATTTTGGGGAGGAAGAAGCAGAACAGGCCTGAATCACTGCAGTGAACACCAGGCTTTTTGGTTTTCCTTTAAACAGAGAAACTGCTCAGCTAAGGGCATCTAGCGATGCTGCGGGAGGAAGCACAGCAACACATGTGCCTTGAAAGGCAGGTCATTAGGCCACAGCGCAGTCTGGTTGGGAGTCAAAAGCGCCCAAGGCTTCACCCCTCTGCTGCCCACTTATCCTTGTCTGTTTGCTGCTTGTACCTGTGAATGATAAGCTCCTGACTAACCCCAACTGAAGTTCTTTGACATTAAAAAGGCTCATCCCGTTCCCCTCCTGTCAAACTGCATTATTATCCTTGCATGCAAATTCTCTTCTCAGGTTATGCTCCTTTAGACAACACTTACTGAAGTTCACAGTTCAGGCGCTGCCTTGAAAATGCATGGATGACAGCTATCTGTTGGATGGTAATGGCTGTGGTTACGAGTCGTCTCTGTTCCGAGTTCAAAGGATGAAAGCTAGGGAATGGCTGCGCTCGATAATTGTGAAATGTGAAACAATAAAGGAACACTTGTCAAAACAAGTATGGCAAGCCTTTCATAAGACCTTGCTGCCAGGGAACAGATATGAGGGCTTCTTTATTGTTTTTCCGCTAAAATAACTAAAAAATAAAGGATGCTCAGCTCCGTTTCTGTGTATTTTAGCATTTCAGGGCAGGACATGACCTGGCCACTCGACACCTGACACAGTGAAATGCATAAACATGACTTCCTCTATGCCACATCGACATTTTGCTGTGTTTATGCCACCTTCGTGCAAGGCAGAGATTGCAAATTCCATCAGGAACGTGGCACATATGCCAGTTTGGTGGTGTCAAGACTGCTGACTCATCTGGGAATACTTTTTTTTTGCTGAGACTTCAGTGAGCTTAGACACCACCCTTCCCTGTCCAATAATAAGAGTCTGAGCTCTCCTTTGCTTGCCCCAGTCTGACGTGTAAATCTGGATTTTTCACCTCTGCCTGGAACTCCTGTTGACTGTAAAAGAGGCTCTGGCCTCCTTGAGCATGAAGACGTGGCAGCATGGGAAAGTCCATTTATGTACAGTCACAGTGAGGGAGTCATCCCATTACAAGCTCGGCACCATGTGCCGCACACATCTGGAGAAACAGAAAAACACTACATGGTGCCCAAACATGGCTTCGAGGTACACAAATGATTAATAAATGAGCTGAATTTCAAAACATTTAAATCCACACCATGATGTTGCTGTACATTCCTTCTCGGGCCTCTTAGCTTGCAATTCGCTTGCTTGCATGAAAGGCTTTTATGCTTTCCTCTGAAAATTGGATAAGCCCTGCTGTGCCACCTTTCATTTACCCAAACCAAACAAATTTTTAGATTTACTCTTCGTCAGACTGGAGAATGTCACAGTCACTGACGTGAGCCTAAGGAGAGTAAACATCTACACATGATAGATGTACAACAATAGCAGAGCTTGAAAACAAAAGACCAATTAATGCCTCTAGAGTAGCAAACCCTGAAAAAAACCCAAAAAGTGACAAAAACCAAGACGAGCAGCACTGAAGCTTCTTCTCCACAGAGATTACTGAGAGCTAAGATTAATCCATTTTAGGAAGATGTTTAATCGGTTATATTCATACTGGACAAGTAAATCATTAGTGTCCAATTCCCAATAAAGGATAACGATGTTACATTTCAACTCAGGCTTAAAGGTTGTACGCTAGCAGACTGTAACAATACATTAATAGAAGTTAATTAGTGCTGTGAGCTGTATGAATCAATGTACTGCATTACAGACCCATTTAAAAAAATTAGAATATCATGGAAAAGTTGATAAATTTCCATAATTCCATTAAAAAAGTTAAACGTTCATATATTATAGATTCAGGGCCCTCAATTTAAACAACTTCAAGTATTTATTTGTTTATTTTCATATAATTTGGGCTTCCAGCTCATAAAACCCACAAAAACAGGATTTCAAAAAATTAGAATACTGTGGAGAAATCAACCCAAATATTGCAGGGCATGAATGTTTAAACAGAGTGTGACACACTAATCATCTACTAAACTCAAAGCACCTGCACAGGTTTCCCCAGGTGTCATTAAATTATCTCAGTTTGGTTCAATATGGAGAAGACTGCAGACATAAAGACTGGCCAGAAGACCATCATTGATACCCTCCATAGGATGGGGAGGCCACAAAAGTTCATTGCTAAGGAGGCTGGCTGTTCACAGAGTGCTGTGTCCAAGCACATCAGTGGAAAGTCTAGTGGAAGGACAAACTGTGGCAGAAGAAGATGCACCAGTAAAAGAGACGACCGTGAGTCAAGCCACTTCTGAACCTGAGCCAACGTAGGAAGCGTCTCAACTGGGCCAAGGAGAAGAAGGGCTGAACCATTGGCCAGTGGTCCAAGGTCCTCTTTTCTGATGAAAGTAAAGTGTGCCTTTCATTCGGGAATCAAGGTCCAAGGGTATGGAGGAGGATGGGTGAGGAACAGAACCCAAACTGCTTGAGGTCCAGTGTGAAATATCCACAGTCGGTCATGATTTGGGGTGCAATGTCTGGTGCAGGTGTTGGTAAACTCTGCTTTCTTAAATCCAAGGTCACCGCAACAGTCTACCAGAATGTTTTAGAGGACTTCATGATTCCTTCTGCTGAGGATCTGTATGGAGATGCAGATTTCATCTTCCAGCAGGACCTGGCCCCTGCCCATGCCGCCTGGTTTGATGCCCATGCCATCACAGTGCTTGACTGGCCAGCCAACTCGCCAGACCTAAACCCCATTAAGAATCTATGTAGTATTCTCAAGAGGAACATGAGGGCCACCAGACCCAACAACAAAGAATAGCCGACAGAAAGCATCAAGGAAATCTGGGCTTCCATAATTCCCAGTCAATGCCACAGGCTGATTGCCTCAATGCCACGATGCACCCAACCAAGTATTGAAGATTGACACATCTTTTTGAATTTACCATATTTTGATTGATTTGATGTGATCCAGATTACTTTTTTCTGCAAAAACTGAGAAGTAGTTTGGGCTGATTTCTCCACAGTATTCAAATTTTTTGAAATCCTGTTTTAGTGGGTTTTATGAGCTGGAAGCCCAAATTATGTGAAAATAAACAAATAAATGCTTGAAATTGTTTATATTGTGGGCCCTGAATCTATAATCTATGAAAATGTAACTTTTTGAATGGAATTATAGAAATTAATCAACTTTTCCATGATATTCTAATTTTGGAATGGGTCTGAATACCGCAATTGTATGAAACACATTTGAAATATTGCCAAATATGAAATAATTCTAAGTCACTCACACTACGATCAGAGGTTTGCGAGTTTGAAACCTGGTAATGCTGCTTGCCATCGACAGCCGGGGCCTGAGAGAGCAAAATTGGCCGTGCTCTCTCTAGGTGGGTAGATTGCGCTCTCTCCCCATCTCTACTACACTACAATGGCTGCTGGCTCAGGCGTCTACCAGCCGATCCATCAGAGCTGTGGATGTTGCGCTTTCCTCCGAGCGCATTGGCTGCCCAGTAGTTTGAAAAGAGGCGGAGCCTGACTTCACATGCATCTGAGGAGGCTGTGCTCTTAGATTCAGGGACATTGGAGGAGTCCTAGTGGATGGTGAGTTAATTGGATGTCAATATACTGGGTGGAAAAATTGGGTTAAAAATCATAAAAAAATTTGAATATATAGGAATTCATTTCTGAACAAATAGTATCATATTGTGGTAGAACCTCACTGAGATTTCCCTATCTAGAACATCTGAAATCCATCACTTGTGTGTCAGGACAAATGAAGATTTTGACTGTTTGTCACAAGTGTGATGCTCCCCTTTAATGACTTCTCCTAAAATGGACCAAGAATAACCCCCAGGTCCTAATTCCTGAGTCTGAGCCCACAGAATACAAAAGAATAAAGACAGACAGCAGCTTGGAAAAGGCAATGATGATGGATGTGAGCGGCAAACAACGAAACCGCCTCAAAAGATGCCCTTCTCAAGCATTTTGGCATTGTGCAAAGCAGACAACTGACAGGTCTGTGCTGTCTGTGTGTTCTTCTCTCGCTGTACTGACACTGGCTCTTACCGAGCTGGCGGAGGTGCTAGAACCCAGGGAGGGTTTATTTGTAACACTTTAACACGGGCCTGAGTGGAGCTGGCTGGCTGGCTGAAAATGGCTCCCCTGAGGGAGGAGCCCTCTCATAGCCTACAGACCTCCAACTTCTAGCACTTAACCTGGCTCATTCCTCACCTGCCACGGCTCCCATTTCCCCAGCCGTGACTGGAGATCTAAAAGATCCGGGGCACTGTTGCTTCAAATCTTTAATGTTCTCAATCTGTTCCAGTCTGCTTCTAACAGGTTTTTATCCCTTCTTCTTCTTCTGCATGCCTCTTTCATTCAGAAATAAGAACACAATGAGCCTCACACAATGTCCTGTGCTAATTGATTTTCTCTAGAGGATTTCTTTCTGTATTCAAAGTCCTTCGGCTGAAAGATTGAATAAGCCTGATCATTATTGAGAGAAATTGAATTTGGTGGATTAATGTCAGGTTATGGCAACAGAGCAATGCAACAGATAACTGGAGCCAAACACTGCAGAAGCTCTCTGAGCTGAAAAACTGTCTCACTGCTTATTTCTGCCTTTAATATTAAACAAATCTCTTTAATAATGAATTATACATCTCCAGTGCTGTGTGCTCCAGAGATGAACCACTGAGAGCAGGAATAACAGGAGTAATACTGTATTTTTCCACAAATGTGTCAAATGCCTGGAAAGACCATCACCAGAAAGCCACATTATGGCACATTTTCCTGTCAGTAAACACTTAAACAGCACTAATAAAGCCCCGCCTGCACCAAAACACAGTCATAAAGTTACCGCGGTGTCGAAAACTGCAACATTTCGGCAACATTTCCCCTTAAAACGTGAATTCTAATCATTTCAGAACGTGAACAAGTTTCCGGTCTTCTCAAGGTTACGTTTGTTGCCAGCACGCGCGAAAACACCCTTCAATTAATCACCGCAGCTTTTAAATGACTTTTACGCATAAAAACGCACAAAAGCTTCGAGACAGAGGCTGAAAACACGTCCAAAGCAGCTCCAATGTCTCATCTGTCTCAAACAGGCGACCTCGGCACCGCGTCGCCTGGACACGGATCACCTCCGCGGCTGCGGCTCTCCTCCTCCGCGGCTCCGGAACCACAGGAGACCTGTTAGACCTCCAGCAGCTCTCACGCACTCACCGTCAATGAAACACTGCGGCGTCTGCGCTTAACGGCGCTTTCCGGACGTCTGCGAACGTCTGGGCTGATATAAACATAACGTATACATGCGCACACAAACCCAGCTCACCACAAACACAGCGATGCTCCTGCGTCTCCTTCACACGCACGTCGTTCAGCGAGTTGCTCTCCTGCTCTCCTTCTTCCCTTCTTCTCTCCGCCACTTGTCCTTCTTTTTAAGTCCAGTCAGAGGATGTTGTGAAAGTGTGCTGGGCTTAAAGGCGACCGGGTAGTGAAGGGAGAGATGTTAACGTGGAGAATCCTGCCCCTCTTCAACAAACTAACCTTCCCGCCCCCTCCCTCCTGCACGCGCAGATTGGTGCTGGTTGGAGGCAAAGCTGCCCCCTTTCCCCTCAGAGTAGGAGGAGGAGGGTTCAAGCCTTCCAGTCGAACCTGAAGACTAGTCCTTCACTAAAGTCTAAAACTTTAAATGAGAAGATCATCTTTAGTGAGGAGAGACAGACAGAGGTGCACATTGTTGGATTAAAATATTACCCAGAATGCTGTTTAAATAGTTTAGATTAAACTTTTTGACAATCTGACTGCACACAATAGAATTTGACCTCCACTTTTAACCCATCCAGTAAAACACACACACTAGTGAACACACTAGGCTGTGAGAACATGTGCCCAGAGCGGTGGGCAGCCCTATCCATGGTGCCCGAGGTGCAGTTGGGTGTTGCTCAAAGGCACTTCAGCCGTGACCTTCCTGGGCATCAAACCTTTCAGTCACAAAACAAAATAAATCATTTGAGATTCTGAATGATACTGAGCAACATTAAAAGACTGAAATGGAGTTCTAACAAAGATTTGGGAGAAGAACAACACCCACAACACCTGAAACCGGCACCTGACACAACTACCGCCTCCCGTTATCCAATCACAAACCACAAAGGACAGTGTTGCACCCCAGTCTCCTCCTCTACATTTCATTCCTTATCTAACTGGGGATGCTTATGGCTTCTCACATCCTACAATCTGCACTTCATGCCTTTTAGAAGCCGTCAGAATCTTAGACCCAAACACCTTAAGGTTGATCTATCAGGTGTGCTTTGCACTAGCACGGGGTCATTTTATTTGTAATGAATATAAAAGATGATAGTTTACTCTTGAATGCAATTATGAACACAAATGAACATGATGTTACGTTTTTGAGACACTCTCATAATTGAAAAGCAAATTATAGCAAATGAGTGATGGCCCGGTTCTGGTCCACAGTTACAACTTTCATTGACTCACATTCTGCTGTGGAGTGACGGTAACAATTTCACCCAAATCTAGGTGCCAGAACACAGCATCAGAACCCAAATTAAACCGTAACTCAGGTATGATACAGCTGGCTGGCTAAAATTGCGCCAAAACATTGAAGCACCCCACATTAGGATGCATTTGGGCTCAGATTTCAATACCAAGACAAAATTTAGACACGACTGCTACACCTGGCACATTTTGGCCTTTGTTGTAAGTACCTTAAGTGGGCCACGTTTGGTTCAGAATTCTCTGCCAGCTGAGAAGTGTTTACATTGGGCCTAAAAATAATATTGAAGTTGCTTGATTAAATGGGTCTGAAAACAATGTAGTTAATAATAATAATAATAATAATAATAATAATAATAATAAATAAATTAAATAAATAAATAAATAAATTAAAAATCTTTATTTATATATACATAAAAAATGCAGGTCAAATTGCTTTACAATACAAAGCAAAACAACACGGGAAAAAAATAGATCATCAAAAATAAGAAAAATAATATTATTTCACCAATAGAATCAATATTAGTACTATTAGTACTATTTACTAATAAAAATGTAAACGCACAAAATAAAATATAAATAAAAACTTAACAGAAAGTTAAAGCACTTTTTGAGTAAAAAATGACAAGTGAGGCAATCATAAGAAATATAAAATAAACAAATAAATAAATGAGATATTAATTAAACGCTAAAGTAAAGAAATATGTTTTTAATTTTTTTTTTTTTTTTTTTTAAACACTGACAGAAGAAGCCTGATGGATGTTTATTGGTAAAGTGTCCAGATCTTTGAGGCATGAAAACAGAAGCTGCTTCCCTTTTTACATTTCATAAGTGGAATGTGGAGAAAGCATCACTAGATGATCTTAAAACGTGATTTGAAACATAATCTTTTTTTTTTTTTTTACCTGATTTTCTTCCCAATGTGTTTGGTAGCCAGTTAACCCGCCCATTGTTTGACTCTCCCATCACTTGTAATGTCTCTGACTCTAGGAGGATGCAGACTAGCACAGACCTCCTCTGATGCATGTGAAGTCAAGCTCCGCCTCTTTTCCAACTGCTGCTGATACATCGCTGCTGGGAAGCCAACGAGCTCAGAGGAAATCACACGATCCACAGTTCTGGATCTTCTGGCAGACGCCTGAGCCAGTCGATATTACTATTACTTGCTATTGCAAGCTGATGGCTGGCGATGGCAAGTAGCATGTGGAAACAGGCAGCCAATAGAGTGATGCTAAAACTGGTCTAATATGGTCTCTTTTTCTAGTCGATGTTAATATTTTTACTGTATCCTTGGTTAATGACCGTTATAATAAAAGCTTTTATGATTCTATGAAGCAGGCCATGGATGTTTACTTCTTGTGCATGATACTGTAGTGTGTTATGAGTATCTGTCCACCCTCATATTTTGTGTCAAAATTCAAAATAAAGTCAGATTTCCTCCTTTCACTAATGCTTCCCTGTAACCATACTTAAACAATGGACTAGAAGCAGTTTGCTATGGGCTTCAGCACGAGAATGCCTCAGAGATGTTGCCTAACTGCAAAATGGCAATTGGTTATGACATCTGCACTGGTTGTGACATCTGCTGTTGCTTACACTGAAAAAGGCTGAGCATTACTGTACCACACTCATTTGAAGGATATATTGCTCCGAGGCTTTCCTGATATAGTGGGGGCTTCTCTTCTGACCCACATTTCTAGACTGTGATTCTGGTCAGTTCATGGCTGTGCAGTAGTTACACGATGGCTGGACAGGTTTGAGTTGTCCAGCAGAAAGAAAGCCATCTGCTCCATGGAGGCTGAGGAACTGCATGCCCTTGACTCGTCCGCAGCATGTATGGAGCCTGTTAGGAAGAGTGAGCTATGAATGGTGAAGGGTGAATGTATGTGCTATATGTTCACTATATATTACCTCTGTCTGTCACGTTGTGAGGGCTCATTTATCTGCAAAGGCACCATTACCCTGCCAGATCGTCTTTATGGGAAGCTCATGTGCCGTGGCATTTGCCTTGCACACTGTTTGTGCAACAGATGATAAGGAGACGTCCTTAGCAGACGTGAAGGAATCATCCTTCACTTTCACTTCCATCACAGAGTGCAGAGGTGCCCATAGCCTGTCAGCTATTGAATAATACAACACATGCTTACACAGGAAGAAGGCAATGCATGGCTAGAAGTGGGCTGCTCTTATGGTGCCATTTATTTCACACTCGTGGTTTCTTACAGTCATTTATTTCTGACTTTCTGATCAGTTTGTTCAATTACAAATATAGTTTGTTCTGTTACATTTATATTAAAATGCTGGCATGCTGCCAGTCTCACATGAAAACGTCGCAGGGGTGACTTCTCAAGTACCACGCCCGAACGTCTACCCAGTGACGTTTTCTGCTCGTTCTAAACCCCCGGATTTTGCGTCATCACCCGAGTGCAGCCGAACGTCCGCCATATTGCTTTGCTGTTTGTGTTTTCAGATTTATATTTCATAATTAACCCTGATAAGGACTAAGCGGGTGTGATAATGGATGGATGGATGGATTTTTCATTAACAGGGCGTTACTTAAGATGCAGGGATAAACAGGAATCACCGCAGACGCCTGCGCTGTTTGTATGAGCAATAAGCTAACTAGGTAGTGCTAGTTTAGCAATAAGCTAATTAGCTAACGCTAGCCTAGACAAGCTAAGCAAGTTAAGACTCTGCACATAAGTGGGTTAAATGGTTTTATGGCGCCTGGTTTTGATTCCATACGTTACCATTTAAATGTAACATTCTAATAATGTATCTATTTCCAGAAAATAGAGTAATGTATGTGATGTAGAAATAGTGTTTTGGCTAATACTTGTATTTACATTACAAATTAAAATCTTTACATGGATGACAACCCACCACCTGAAGCTCAACCCTAGTGAGACTCAGCTTCTGTCAAGATCTTGCTTTTTCCATTTAAGGAATATTAGTAAGTTGAGGTCTTTGGTCTCTAAGGCGGAGCTAGAGATGCTCATACATGCATTTATTTCAGCTCGTATTGACTATTGCAATGTTCTGTTCTCGTCACTCAGTATGTCTGCACTTGATGGTTTGCAGATGATTCAGAATGCTGCTGCGAGATTATTAACAAAGTGTAACAGGCGGTCTCATATAACCCCTGTATTAATATCATTACACTGGCTTCCTGTTGAAAAGAGGATCCAGTTTAAAATTCTTACACTTACTTACAGAGCATTGCACGGGCAGGCTCCTATGTATGTGGTTGAGCTGCTTCACCCTTATAGTTCAGCTCGCTCTCTCAGATCTAGCAAGTTAAACTTGCTAACTGTTCCACGTTCACGCTTAAGGACACGTGGAGATCGAGCTTTTGCGTTTGTCGCCCCAAAACTGTGGAACACACTGCCTCCTTTGTTAAGATCAGCTGATTCTGTCGTCTCATTCAAAAAGCAACTAAAGACTTTCCTTTTTAAGCAGGCATTTGGATAATTGTGCAAAGTAGCAAAGACTTTTACAGTGTGCACTGTTCTTGTGTTGTTTTACTTCATGTGTGTTTGTTTTTTATTGTATTTTCTCTTATACTTTTTTACTTGATTTTTTAAATGCTTTGTATGTCTCCTTTGTAAAGCACTTTGTGGCCTGTGTCTATGAAAAGTGCTATATAAATACATTTTACTTACTTTACTTACTTACTTCTATTCATTCCAGGAACCACTGGTTCCATTCTTGAACTTCCTGTCCAGCTTGAGAACTCCATCATTGTTCCAACTCAAGAAGTAAAAAGCCTAAAGATCCTAGACGACCAGTTATTGTCTTCTATTTACATCACAAACTTGACCCTGTCGTTCAGGTTCCTCCTCTTCAACATTCAAAAGATCCGCTGCTTTCTAACTCAGGATACCGCCCAGGTGCTTGTCCAGTCTCTCGTCATCTCAAGACTTGACTACTGCAGCTCACTCCTGACTGGTCTTCCTATGAGAGCCATCAGCCTCCTGCAGCTGATCCAGAATCTGCCCAAGTTCTCTCACATCACTGCACTGCTGTGTTCACTTCACTGGCTTCCTGTAGCTGCTCACATCAGATTCAAAACCCTGATGCTCACCTACATTTATCTTCTGTTATTGACCAGCAGATCCTAGAAATCCGAAAAATGAAGAACTCAACCTTGTTACTACCTCAAGAGTTCGACCTGTCCTTCAAGTTCTTACCTTGGTCACC
>BRDA01006103.1:0-16919 GCA_036984385.1 Crenuchus spilurus | reverse complement strand
ATAATGATTAGATGTGTTTTTAATCATTTTTATTAGTGATTATATTAAATTCTGCTAAAAGATAACCCGAAATATTACATACTGTGCCTTTAACACTTGCATCATAATGCAGAAATATGGTGAGAACCACAAAACACTAACCTCATCATATTCTCCATCTGACTCTTCCCGCTCATTGTAAACCAAGTTCTCCCTCTCATTGAAGCCTCCACCATACCCTGTTAAAGAAGTCAAGTTAAAAAAAAGTTCTGATGATTTTCACTGATCAACAAAATTGTAGTATTACAAAGTATTTGTGGGGAAAAAAAGTACAAATTCAACAAAGTACAAATATATCAGCCTTTCGGTCAATTACATACCAGTTCTTTCCTCAAGCTTTGCATATTTTGGGGTGTTGCACATGTTACACTCTGATCTTCTAGCCCAGTTTACATTGCCACAGCTACACAGATAAAACAGAACAGTAGCTTTAATGTAAATGTATTATGTGAAAAAGGTCAAAAAGACTTCTACCTTCTAATTTACTTTGCAAAACCACACAGATGCCTTAAAATTAAGACTGTTTATTTATTTATTTATTTTTATTACTGAATTTCAAAAGAATGAGAGTAGTTAAGTTTAGTGTGTGATGTGGAAAAGACTCTACAGAGTACTACTTTTAAGGTTATAATTTTACAGAGATTTGATCTAAACTGACTTATTCTGTTCCTCTAAAAATACATACGTTTTGCACTGCCAATCATTTGCACTGAAGAGACCCCTGCTCTTCTCAGCCAGAGTCTTCCCAATCTCTGTCCCCCCAGCCTTCATCAGCTTCGCCTCCGTAGTTTTCTCTGTTCAAAAACAGTGCAAGACAAATGCATTCAATCAATGTCATTTAAAAATATGATGAATAGTATGACTACCTACATATAAGTAAAAATGTGTTCAATGTATATATATAAAAAAACTTTACAATATTATATGCTAATGTTAAAGAGCATCACTTACCCCTTCCACATCGATTACAACTTGTTCTTCTGGCAAAGTTCACATTTCCACACCTTGGGGGTAAATACAACAAAAATTAAAAACAGACATAACTAGTAAAACAAACTCACTATGTTTGCATCTTTTAATTATTATTTTTTTTATTTGACTCCAGATTAATTTTATTCTTTTAACTTTCTAGACAGTTCCTATTTACTTATCATTATATAATGTAAAAAAACTAAGATGTTGGAGTTTTTTCAATTTAACACTAATGTTAATTTAAGAGTGCAAAAAAGAACTAAACAGCACCACACAGTAGTACCATCAATAAAACTGACAACCATATAAGTCCTTAAACATATTAGAAATGATCTTGAATTAGTTACAAGGGTGAGTCAAAAGATATCCGCTCTCTGGTTGCAGAATTTATTAGAACTGGTCTTCAGAAAATAATTTTTTTTTAAATAATCCCCTGCTTTTCAATACACTTTGTCCATTCATCAACAAGCTTTTATATTCCCTCTTTAAGAAATGTATTTGGCTGAGCTGTGAACTATGAATGCATCGCTATTTTCACCTCTTCATCAAACAAGAATCGCCATTCTCTTGTGGCTTCTTTCAGGGGACCCAGAAACCTGTTGGCATCAATTTTCCAGCTGATGTCTGAATTTTCAAGTTTTTTTTGGTTTGTGATTGAGGATGTTTGTATTCCACACTCTGCTGTTTACTCTTAGGCTCGTAGTGATTAATTCATATCTGATCACCAGTAATGATTATTTTTAAGAAATGTTCTCCTCCCTTAGATTATTGGTCCACATTTTGTTTGCAGATGTAATGACCTAATGCAACGAATCACTGCACACTGCTCTTCTTTCTCACAAATCTTAAGTGTGGGCACCATTTTTCGTTGTACCGCAGTCATTAATGAACCGACTTAACATGTTTAAACCTGCACAGCACTATGGAGACTGCAACCTAATACAGAAAGCATTGATTAGACATAGCAGCTAACAGAAATTTCAGTATAATTAAAATGTGGATAACTTCTGACTCACCCCTGTATTGACAAAGTGGTAATGACATGTTAGTAGTGGAACAAGTAATCACAATAAACAACAATGGCTTTAAAAATTACGACACTGTTGAACATGCTACCAAATATTCTTAATGCGATATATAATTTCAACATTTATTCTAAGTAAATACATTTTTAATAGGGTCCTTTTATTGTCTCATCACAAATTATAAAAACATTTATGCATATGTATTGTTTCCAATAAGCCAATCTGTAAAAGATGTTTAATATCAGTTAACTTACATTTACAATATAATGTAATATCAGTTCAACATTACATTTACAAAATGACAATCAAATGTATGTCTATAAAATTCAAGATGAAAATAATGCAAACAAATGGTTGAAGGAAAAACACCAAAAAATGTGACAAAGTTTGAAAAAGGTAAACTGTCATTTTATATTCGTTACATTTCAAGTTGCACTACAATATATCGACTTGTATCAAATCATTTTTATTTTATTGCTGATCATGAAAATCAGAAACCCAGAATCTCAGATTATTCAATTTTTATTTCAAGTTTGAGTGAATTACTATTCAAACAGCACAAACATTAAAATAAAAATAAAAAATGCAACTTTATGTGCAATTACCATAAGTAATACCATACCATGAGCCCTAACATTTCTGAACTAAATTATAAACACAAATGTGTTTATAACAAATTTTCACAATATTCTATTTTTTGGAGATGAACTAGTAGATTTGACTGTAGCAGGAATGCAGTATTAATCTTATTATACTTGATGCCCTACTTCTGCTCAACTTCAATCATGTTTAGACCCCAAAACACTTAAAGTTAGAAGCTAACTAAATATACCACAAATACACAACAGCTTGCTAATGCGTGTGGGAACTCACTGCTCTGCAGACAGTGATCTTTTGCCTGATTTACGAAATCAGAAATTAGCTTCTTGTTCATGAAGACCTGGTTGGAACTTCTCGTTTCACATAAATTCGTGCAGCAGTCTCATCAAGACGCCTACAAGACGTCTTAACGTACCCGATTCACCATTTAAGATGGAAAGAAACATAAAACACTGACATCAACTTCACTTAACATATCCTGTATAATATACGTTAATTATAAAAGCTGCTTATAAGTAGAATATAAAATATTAGCTTTGAGACATACTAGACAAGATTATAGATTTAACTATGCTAACGTTTAGCAAGCTATCAAGACACCACGAACACACTAGCAAGATAGCCTTTTTTAGCTGCTTATTTTTTAAAGAAACTAGTACAGTTCAGCTGGGGACCTTTAAAACAACTGCACATGAAGACGTGAGATAGATTATATTGTTTGTAGGAACCGAGTCACTGAGCTAATGTTAGCAAGCTAGCTATATTAGCAAATATAAAGGCTGTGTCTGAAACTTGAGTGTACATGCCTTGCTCCCTTGGTAGGTACCTTAGAATGCAGCATTGAAATGAAGGCATTTATAAGATGCTCGCGTTTAAAACACATATAGGAGGCTTCAATACATTGACAGCTTGCTGTTAGCTCTTAATGCAACTTCGGAAACTAAACAAAATTTTGGCTAAACATTGTATTTGGACACTTGACGCCATCAGTCTCAGAAGACAGCCTGAGTAGGCAGCATTACTCAGGTTTCAGACACAACCAGAGGCAGTCATACACAACGTGAGCTAACATATTAGCTACGCTAGCGAACGTTGTGCAAAACTGCTCGCAAGAGCTTCAGTCTTCAGCACGCACATAGTTACTCACTGCATTTTATTACCTCTACTACGTTAAAAAGCAAGCTTTCCTTACTTTTTATCAGGACAAATCCAGTCTCCGTCGCTCACCCTAAAACTCTTCCCAGACATTTTTGTCTCCAGACTGGCTGGCTGCCGCGGTGAGTCCGACACAAAAACAACGGCGCCAAAATCTTCACATTTCCAAGACTCTCTTTTCTGTCGTTACGTTCAGATATGTGCAGAGTTTAATTTCACACAGCTATCATATTTATAACACATATGGCGGGTAGACCATGTAAAGCAAAAACGTTAGGTTTTTAAATCGTGTCTTTAATTCAGGCGCAGGAAGTAGGCACTCGCTCAAAGGACCCCAAAAGCGGAGCCGCGCATTTATATATTTTTTAAAGACTGTTATTGTTCAGGAATTTTCTCCACTGAAAATCCTAAATGACTATGAAATATCAGCAAGAATGTTCTGGAAATTGTTGAATAAATAGCACACAGAGTATTTAATACAGAAAAGTAACCAATATCTTAAAAAGAGGGGCCTTATTCCACAGTTTTAATAGCGTTCACGAACTGTTCAGGCAGGAATAAAAAGTTGTTCATAATTTAATTAAAAAAAGTAAACACATATTGTTAAGCCATAAAGTCTTTATCTGGTGAGGTGTAGAATAACTCACTTTATATTCATTACACATTAAATGACATTTCAAGCCTTTTTTTGTTTTACTGTGGATCAGTTGATTGTTTTACTGTTGAACTCTAACTGCTAAAAACAAACACTTTAGGCTGGAATCTTGCTGTCCCCACTAAACATCTCTCACATACTTAACAACATTACATTTGTCCTTCGTCCTGTAATGTGACTAATCTATTTAGGCAAGCAGCATTTTGTTTTTTTGTTGTATTTATTAGGGCTTGTAGTTATTGTATGTTTATTGTTTGTTTTTCATTGCACTTGTGTTCTGTGCGGCACCTGGTCCTGTTGCCTGTACTGGATATAGCTGAAATGACAATACAAAACCTCTTAAACTTCAATAAATAAATAGTTTTACTTACAGCTCATAAAAAAGAACAATATCAAACATAAAAAGGCTTGAAATATATTTCTTGTTATGTATAATGAATATGACAGTTGAACTTTTTAAACTAAATTATGAACACTAGCTGCATTAGTAAGCAAACTGAAGATTTTGGACACATGAGAAAAACTAGTTCATTTGAGAAGACAGTTATACTTGGAACAGCTGAAAGTAAAAGAGGAAGAGTGCGGCCAATAACAAGATTTATGGACACAATCAGAAGAATAATGAACAAGCCATTAAGAAACCTGAAGACCCAAACAGGATACAGGATGTTCTGGAGAAACAGTATCCTTATGGTCGCTCGGAATTGACTTGAGTGCACTTAATAAAAACTGCTGTATGTTCTAGTCTGTTTTTCTCAACCCCAATATACTCTTAACTTCACTATTTTAAAAATATTTTGCTTTTTGGCAGAAAGCCAGTACTAGTTCTTGCTTAGCAAATGACCATTAAAAGTCTCAATTCAGTATTTTCTTTTTGCAGAAACTGGCATGTATTGAGGAGCACTTCTGTGAGTGGGTATTACACTGAGGGCCCTTAATCACCACTTTGGCATTCATTATACTATGCCACTATTATGGTCAACATCTTTCACAATCTGTTAGTATTAGATTGCAAATAGGTTCGAAGTGCAGTAGTCGTTGTTATCTTTCCGTGACGAGTGGTCATTGAGTGTATGGGCATTCACTGACAAACTCCATTTTCTGTTATTATCAAATTACAAGTCAAAGCACAATGTCAAGTGCTTCTGTAAAGTGTGCATTCACTTATGTGTCTCCTGTTTAGACAGGCTTTGGAAGCTGTTCAGGCAGTTTGGAGTAATTCCACTTGTGGTGGCTGATGTGGCTATAATGGTAATTGCTTTCTTATTGATGATTCTGTATCTTAAGATTCGTGCTGGAAGGAGAGCAACAGTCTGCAACATTCAGTCAAGTGCATGCTTGCAGGTGCTTAAGCAGAGTGGTATCAGATGATTGGATGTATGTAAATCTTTTCCTTAGCCTATGTGTCTTTACTAATCAGTTTTTATTCCCTTTCATGTTTGTAATGCACAGCAGTCCACACTGTGGTGTAACATTGCCGTGCAAGATAAATAAATAATCAGGTAAAAATGATAAATGCTAAAAAAAAAAATATGCATTTACTTGGTTTCTATGTCTCAAGCATGTTGGTGCTCATTGTAGCCCAATGAACTTCATGGTTAATATTTAACGTATATATGGTTATATAAAGTTAGCATAGCTACTCATGAGTCATGCATATAAAGTTGTGTAAGTAGTTATATGAGTGTGATTGTCCAGCTTCAACAGCCTGTAGTTTTATCACAAAGACCACAGGTGGATCTGTTACAGGGTCCTCCAGAATAAATGGCGCCTAAATCCAATTAAAAACCTGCTGACTGAGCTGAAGAGGAGAGTCCATGAGAAAAGAACAAGGACACTGAAGGATTTGTACAATTTGTATGGAGAAATGATCTTGGATCCTTTTTTATGTGTCTCCAATATCATCCAACATTGTAAAAGAGACCAACTCTGTTATCTTGGAAATGGGACAGATGGTGCACAAAGTACTAAGTGCAGAACATGATGTCTTTTAATGATTGAAATGTTTTACTTCACTGAAAGTTTGTATACCCACTGAGCACTTTATTGGGAACACTACACTAATACAGGGTTCCACAACATGGTCCATGATTTCATCAAGTAATTCATCCAGATTTTTCAGGTGCACTTTCATGCTTTGAATCTCCTGTTCTGCCATGTTCCAAAGATGTGCTGCTGGACTGAAATCTGTTGACTAATAAGGTCAGTGAAGAACATTGTCGAAATCTGGCATTAGTAGTAATTGTGGCAGTGAAGTGATGCACATAGTCAGCAACAATATTCAAACAGACTGTGGCATTCAAGCGATGATTGATTGGTATTAACCCGTCCAATGTGTGTCAAGAAAACATTCCTCACACCATTACACCATCTCCACCAGCCTGAACTGTTGACACATGGCAACATGGCATTTGGGGCCATGGATTCATCCTATTGGTGCCAGATTCTGACCCTACCATCTGTGTGCCTCGGCAGAAATCAAGATTCATCAGATCAGGCTATGTTTTTCTCAGTCTTCAGCTGTTCAGATTTGGCCTGTCCCCACTGCAGTCTCAACATTCTGTTCTTCACTGGAAAAAATGGAACCTCACCTGGTCTCCTGCTATTGTAGCTCAATAGCCTCAACTTTGGACATGTGTATTCTAAAACGCATAGAATAATGCAATGAAAGAAGGTCCTTCCATCACAACCCAGCAGGTGTAGTGATGTTGTGACAGCATTCTAACAATGTTATCCATGTTCTTGAAGCATTAACACTAAGTTGTGAAGTTCTGTGTTTGCTGGGAATGTTGAAATTGATCGGTTTGTGCATTCTGAGGTGCTCCTCTGTACACCACAACTGGGAGTGGTTACCATAGTCTTTCTGTCATTCTCTGTTGACCTCATGGGCAACATGTTTCAATGAAGAACTGGCACTCACTGCATTTTTTAACCATTCAGAGTAAACTCTAGAGACTGATGTGGGTGAAAATCCCAGGAGATCAGCGGTCATGCCTTTTAAATCAGCCCGTCTGGCACCAACAATCATGCCACACTCACAATCACTGAAATTCAAAGTCATGTCAAAGTGACACACTGACGTGCTTGTACAAAGATTTTGATCTCTAAATTTAACCCATCTCTGCTCTGAAACACTCTAGTGAACACACACACACCAGGGGGCAGTTTGCACAATTGGCTGGACTGGAGGGTAGCTCTATCCACAGTGCCTCAACAGCAATAGGGGAGTTAATTGACTTGCTTAAGTTGTGTCAGTTCAGGGGATCAAGCCGGTGTTGTCTGGTCACAAGGCTGTGATCAAATTTATTCTGATGGTTGATGTGGACGTTAACTGGAGCTCCTTCCACACGATTAGCTGATTAGATAATTGCATACATGAATATGTAAACAGGTGTTTGTAATAAAGTGCTTGGTGAATGCATTTATAGTTGGTATTTCCAGTTGATAAGCTTATTACTGCAAAACATTTTTAATGCTTTGTCTTTCTCGTTATGACAGATATTTATGAGGAATATATTAGGATCATTTTATATATTTAACTGACTTTATATGATCAGATATACTCATTCAAACTTTAGAAAGATAGTCATGTTTGTTGTATACAGTATTTGTGTTAGCAGTGCTAATGTTGGTGGGGTAGTGCCACCTGCTGTAATAGCATGGCATACTGGAATGCTCTCTAGAACGGTTTATGTCAGAAAAAGTAAAGTAAACTTTTTTTAGATATAGAAATGTTTGTCCAACAAGGGCTGCTCACATGTATAAGAAATGAAATGAGCAAGGAAATGCTCTGATCAGCTGACTAGTGCATGATGACCTCAAGATGCACACTTTTCTAAAATCATTCACACTTAGAGCTACGATTATTTACTCAGACAAAATGTGCATCTTCAGATTATAATAAAAATGTGTAAATTATTGTGCTAACTTGATGCTAAATTGCACAAAGAAAACAAGAAAATGAACTATTTTATGAACATTGTTTTATTGCTGTTTATTACATATTGTCCACTAGATGGCAGGCTAGTGTCATGCACACTTCCTCCTTACTGGCCATTTCACTGTAATTTTGCCAAACTACAAGCCAGATTTTTACTGTGTGCAATAAGATTATTCAACATATAGCAATCTGGTCATAGCCCAATACAGCCTTTCCATTGTTATTGCCTTTATAATGTGACACGGAAATTAGAAAAGCAAAGGATTCCCATCCCAATGTTATTTCCACAAAAATGCCTCATACAGAGCACATTTTGAGGGTCTTTCTTTTAGGCCTGAAGGGCTCTGAGTCGTTGAGCCAGATGGAGTTTGGACATCCCTCCCACTGCTAGTTCTCAGTCCTGCAGGGACTTAGACAGCGCCCATCCATGCATGAGCTTAGCAAGCCAAGCCTGTCCTCCATATAGGAGCCTTTCTCTGCCAAACTCATACTGTTTCAGAGGGCTCCATCACAGCCTGTGCACTGCCTGTGAGTCACAATGCCCATGTTGTTTTTGTTTAATATTTGTTATTTACAATGTAGAATTTAGTCTCCATGTGGCATTAACAGTAAACTGTTATTTGGCATCACATTATGCATGTAATGTATCATACATTGTTATTTATTTATTTATTTTTTTATCTTGAAATTTTTAAAAATGTAATACATTAAGATAATTTGAACACAGAATAATGCAATGAAAGAAGGACCTTCCATCACAGTGCTGATTTATCTATTTAACCCTTTAACACCCTGCTCAACCGTTTGGTCGAGTCAGTATATCTTATTAACCTAATGTGATTGTGCTATCTCTGCCAATCGGTAGAGGTATGATAGTCTAAAAAACATCCACTAGAGGTCACTAGAAATTCACCATTTTCTTGTTTGAATGCAAAGCAGCAGTGCTTCATAGCTGTACTACAGGGAATAAACTGGATAAAATCATTAGTGCTCAATCATTGTGTTCTATTTTACCATAAAGTGCCATCTATCTATCTATCTATCTGTCTGTCTGTCTGTCTGTCTGTCCGTCCGTCCGTCCGTCCGTCCATTCATCCATCTATCTATTATTCCACCCATTTGTGTATCTGTCTACCTAGACATCCATCCATCCATCCATCCATCCATCTATCTATCTATCTATCTATCTATCTATCTATCTATTTATCTATCTATCTATCTATCTATCTATCTATCTATCTATCTATCTATCTATCTATCTATCTATCGATCTATCTTCACATCTATCCATTATTCCACCAATTTGTGTATATGTCTATCTTGACATCCATCCATCTGTCTGTCTGTCCATTTGTCCGTATATCTGTCAGTCAAACTATTCATCCATCCATCCATCCGTCATGGTTTTGAACATTGCTAGCACTGCAAATATCTGTTATACAAAACTCTTAATTATCTCTTGTTAGTTGTTGCCAGTTCCCATCTGCTACCCACCTGGGATGGCCAGGTCTAATGTGCTTCCTGTTCATCTTTTTGAGCCACCACTGGGCCTTTCAGAAGCTGCCCAGTTCTCTATATAAGTCAGAACAGATGCCATCCTTCACACCCACTAATAGAGGTCCAATTGTACTCTTGTGAACTCCCACAGTGCATGGTTGTGCCATCACCAGGATTGGGATGTAAGCCGATTTTGCCCAAAAAGAACCATCATTTGTTTGGACTGGACTGCACTTACATTAGATACTCCAATCTCCTCTCATCCTGAACACTGAAGCAATCAACAATAATCTGTAGTCAACGGTCACTAATGACTGTGATGGCTTATTTATGAAAATGACTCTTGGATGGCAAAAGACAATTAGATTACTATGGTCCAGTAGTGTCTGGTCATCCCTGGAATGTTCTGCTCCGTCGCCCCTCTGAAAGGGAAGGGCAACCGGCGGAGGTTTGAATCCCCATTGCAAACCACCAGGGCTTTCCAGCACTGACAGATGGTAGAAGCCACTCCTGAAGGGAGGTTGTTTTAGCTCGGCACCCCACCCTCCCCTTGCGACATCATAATTCATAATAATGGATGTATGTATTCCCCTACGCAGTAGAACAAGTAATGATACGACAACATGCTCTCCTTTGATACAGAACCCCTGAGACTTCTGCTTGTTGACAGTCTTGTGAGTTTAAGGCGGGACAGAAGAATACACAGAGCCACAGTGGTGGTTTTCACACTCGGCAGAGATGAGTGGACCGTGAGTGCTGTCAGCTCTCTCTGTGCTGTTATGTAAGAGGAAAGGAGTGGCTCTGAAGAACTGGCTGCCAGCTGTGCTGCTATTTGGATGAGAGCTCCTGCCTTGTCACCTCATTGTAATCTCTCTAATGCATATTCATCATCAATGCCTGGGAGCACATCTCATTCAGAAGGTCACCCGCAATGGGGCTCTGCTGTAGCTCTTCTATGTGCTTGGAATGAATCAGGCTGAGAACAGAATGTGCTGAGCAAATATTCTCCTCCTTTACATTACATGACTTTATCAGTTGATCCTTGTTGATCTCACAGGTTGGTCTGTAATTTCATTCTGAAAATAGTAATGTACCACAGTGATGCAACAAGACAGACAGTATAACAACACAAACTGCAAAATGAACTGAATGCTATGCACTGTAGCATTTTTGGTAGCATGGCCATGTCTCTGTTACAGTTCTTGTCATGTTAAATATACAGTGTGAGTCAGAAAACGTGAATATCTGTAAGACTCTTAATACTAAGCTACTTTAACCTGCATGCGTTTCGTACACAGGTGTATAATCTCCATAGAACAGGACTGTCAAAGCTCTGGAGCAGCTGCACACGAGCCTAAGGTCACAGTGTCCAATGTCATGCATCAGTTATAGGGGCATAAACATGCCCCAGTGTTGGGCTGCGGACCAGTATAACTGTTATCTGTAGTGATTCATCCAATCCCATCAGAATGAATTGGATTGGTGTTTGTGGTTCAGAATTCATCCAACAACAGGACTTGACCTCATTACTGATCACATGGCTGAATGCAATCAAATCCTCACAGCAATGTTCCAGCATCCAGTCTTCCCATAAGAGTAGCAGTAAAATGTTAAAGATTCTCTGTTTGTATCTTTTACAACTGCTACATAAGTGGGTGTCTGCAAACTTCTGAACATATAGTGCATGTTAAAGCTACACAGTAAATCTGCCAGTTTTAAATCAACACTATCAGAGTTAAATTAACACTGAGAGTGTCAAAATGTAACACTCTCAGTGTTAATTTAACTCTAATAGTGTTGATTTAACACTGGCAGATTTACTGTGTACACCCACTGGTCTAATGTACACTGTGGCTCAAACATTCACCCAAGAATTTACTGTGACAGTATGTACTTTTATTTCTGAATATTTCTGGGTTTTTTTCAGAGACGACGACAAAATCCACAAATGCTGCTGCTCCAGATACTCAATCTTCTATTGAGTGTCGTTGCTTTTTAGCTCAGTTTTGGTTTCTCCAGCATGCTGTTGACAGTGAGCTTACAGGCTTTAGTACAGCTGTTTACTCTCTGTCAGAAGTGTAGCACATACAGCATTTTTGGCTTGACTTTATGGGATGTAGGAATATCACACATACACTAGAGTAGGACACATTCGTCCATATGCAACCTCAATAAACACCATTAAACACTAGAATAGGAGACATATGTAAGTATTTTTGAACTTGACTGTCTTTGTAAAGAGGTTTTCTTGAACGTCTTGCCAAAAAATGTGCTAAACAGCTGTACTAAAGTCTATAAGCTGTCAACAACAAGTGGAAGACACCAACACTGAGCTAAAAAAGCAGTGACACTGTCCTACCTCACCCTTCTACAACAGAAGATTGAGTATCATGAGCAGAAGCACTTCTAAAAGACTAGAATACAGTATATGTTGCACCGGAAAATGTTCAGTTTAATGAGTGTCCCCAAACTTTTGAGTGGTAGTGTATAGTGATAATGGCAAGAATAATCTAATATTAAGAGGCCCATATTTATCTGAATAATTTTTGGCTTCTCAAATCCTGATTTATCTCAGCGATACACCATGAAATTATTGTGAGGTAAACAATTCTTTCCATTTACACTGTTAGTCACTGTGAGTCTCATTCGTGACAACACAATCATGTCATATTCATCCTCTAGGAAAAACAGAAGATGAAAAGGACACCCCCACCTGTGAATAGCCATTGTTCTAAGATCAGATCAAGCACCACACAGACAAAACATTTACAGGCTGACAAGCAATCTCCTCTGACATGTGCCCTCGTACCTGCGAGACGAGGCAAAATGCAATATCCTCACCCCTCACATCCAAACAAGGCCAAAGGAGCAACTGCGGTCATAACTCAGATGTTTCTGTCAGACGTGTCACACAGCTCTCCTTGTATAATTGGCATGATTCACTTTTGGGGAGCACTTCAAAAAGAAGTGGAAATCAATAAAGGCAAATATGAAGCATCCAGCCCTTGACAGTCAGGGTGAAGCACAGTCTCATCACAAAGCCTGCACACTCTTTCTCTTATTCAGTATACACACTCTGGTCCACTGCTGCAGCTTCACAGCTTTCAGTACACTCATAAATGCATTTATTATTCACATTCTTGCTGATATGTATTGTGTACACATAGCACAGTGATATTCATAAGTTTAGTAGTTTTAGTACACTAAAGAGACAAATCTCCAAGCTTTTTCAAACAGTGATGAAGGTGCAATTAAGCATTCCACCTGATGGCAGTACAAACATAATCAACCGGAAACATATGACCTAATTACTTAAAATAGCCATTTTTTTGAGGGTGGGTGGAATCTAGGTGAAACTAACCTCTCTGTTCGACCAAACTGCAAACATGTTTCATGCAAATTTATTTAATAAAATAGAACTACTGTAAAACTGGGCATGTACTGTACATTCCTTTTAAAAATATTATTGCTTTTTTGTTGCAAATACAAAGCATTTATATAAAATTACAATGACAAATACAGGATTATGTATTTTTTAAAATTTTGCCCAATATGTGCTTTTGTGTCTCTAAAATGTCAGGTTACTACAATGTCATTATCATTTGATTTGCCAGGTCAGGAGGTCTAGTTTTCCCCAGAAATACAATCCTATCACTGAAATATGAGGAAATGGTCCAAATGTCTTCTTGAAGTGTTTGCCTGCCATGGTTTTGAAGCACATCATAGCAACATGTGAAGCCATGAACCCATTTTCCGTGTACGCTGTCATCATTTTACTCATTATCTCTCTTGGTGCATGTCTTAGATTGATGCACATGTTTTTCAAGCAATATGGCCTTTTATATTGTTTGCTGGATCAAATATTGTTTTAGAAATGTTAAATGTAAATGGCTTAACACTGTATGTGGTGATTATTTGAGTGAGTTTAATTTAAAGGAATGTTTTATTGCTCAAACATTGCTCTTTAATGTAGGAGATTCTCCTACAGTTCCTTAACTCTTTAACACCCTCACCAAGAAATAATAAAAAAATATTATTATTGGGGGGCAGAGTGGGGGTGGGTGGTGTACAATATTAATTAAGTCAATGTTATTTTTTTGTTTTAAAGACCTCAGAGTTTTATTTTACATTTTAAACATCAGGTGAGATGACACTTTATGGTAAAATCATAACATAAACTATAAATACAAAAACTGCAATACTATGCTGATTTTGTTAACTATTTAACACCACTCTCATCTGTGTGGTGGTGCAACAGGACTAATGTTTTTTCAGCATTTAATCCAGTTTATTCCTTAAGGTATGGCTATGAAGCATTGCTCATTTGCATTCAGACAAATGTTGCATTTCCAGTGATCTCTAGTGGATGTTTTTCAGCCAACCATACCTCTACCAATTGGTAGAGATAGCACAATCACATTATCACAACTTCTTCAATAAATATAGTAACTCAAATGTGCTTTACCAAATGGGTGAGCAGGATGTTAAAGGGTTCAGAGTACATTAAGAGCTCAACCATTTACTAGAGAAAAAGAAGACATAAATAAAAATGTGTGGCACTTGTAGGTTTGCTTTGCTTTCACTCTTCTGTCCAGTTCATCCCAAATAGAGAGAGATTAAGATACAATAGAAATAAAGTTGCACACACAGAAAAAACACTAAAGAGGAATAGGTTTTATGGAATATAATGTCTGAGGCACATCTGACAGATCAGAGAGGTCAGCCTGATCTATGATAAAGCACCATCCAGTGAGAATACATATGTATGTGTCTGAATGGACAACATGTTTAGTTAGAATACATTGTACCACCAGCAGCCATATTGATAACGATAAGCAAGCTAGTTCCAGTGTCATGTTGCACAGATGAAATGGTCTGTTTTGAAACAAAGGGGGATCCCTTTTTGCTCTGCACAATCCATCACTTTGCTATGATTCAATATTTGCATTAACCAAAGGAATTTGAGCTAGGACTGAAAAGACATCTTTATGCATAGCATAATTGAATCTTAGTGGAGACCTGGATCTTGTGGTGATTTTGATTCATGAGCTGAATCAGGCAGACTGCAGAAGTGGAAATACTAGACTGTGTAGTGATGTGGTGCTCCAGGGAGGGAGTTCAGTAATGGGGTTCTACACTCAATTCCAAGGGACTGTTCAAGGGGTTTTTCTTCATCCCTGAAAAGATTGCAGTTCTAAACTGTTCAGAAAGTCAACAAGATTCTGAAGCATCTGGAGAGGTTTTGTCCAGTGATATGTTCTCTCACCTTATCCAGTATTAGCAGACTCAATGCTGTTCTCTTGGCTAGGGGACATTGTACAAAAGTGCAGGGTATAGCAATAATTTTAACTGTTTTTTTTTTTAAAGATTTTCTTGTTTTTTTGGAAAGATGACTGTATAGTTGGCTATAAGCTTGGTGCTGGATGTCTGTATAGTTGACTATAAGCTTGTTGTTGGGTGACTGTATAGTTGACTATAAGCTTGTTGTTGGGTGATTGTATAGTTGACTATCAGCTTGGTGTTGGGTGACTGTATAGTTGACTATCAGCTTGGTGTTGGGTGACTGTATAGTTGACTATAAGCTTGGTGTTGGATGACTGTATAGTTGACTATCAGCTTGGTATTAGGTGACTGTATAGTTGACTATAAGCTTGGTGTTGGGAGACTGTATAGTTGACTATAAGCTTGGTATTAGGTGACTGTATAGTTGACTATCAGCTTGGTGTTGGATGACTGTATAGTTGACTATCAGCTTGGTGTTGGGTGACTGTATAGTTGACTATAAGCTTGGTGTTGGGTGACTGTATAGTTGACTATCAGCTTGGTGTTGGATGACTGTATAGTTGACTATAAGCTTGGTGTTGGGAGACTGTATAGTTGACTATAAGCTTGGTGTTGGGAGACTGTATAGTTGACTATAAGCTTGGTGTTGGGTGACTGTATAGTTGACTATAAGCTTGGTGTTGGGTGACTGTATAGTTGACTATCAGCTTGGTGTTGGGTGACTGTATAGTTGATTATAAGCTTGGTGTTGGGAGACTGTATAGTTGACTATAAGCTTGGTGTTGAGTGACTGTATAGTTGACTATCAGCTTGGTGTTGGGTGACTGTATAGTTGACTATAAGCTTGGTGTTGGGAGACTGTATAGTTGACTATAAGCTTGGTGTTGGGAGACTGTATAGTTGACTATAAGCTTGGTGTTGGATGACTGTATAGTTGACTATAAGCTTGGTGTTGGGTGACTGTATAGTTGACTATCAGCTTGGTGTTGGGTGACTGTATAGTTGACTATCAGCTTGGTGTTGGGTGACTGTACTGTATAGTTGACTATAAGTTTGGTGTTGGATGACTGTATAGTTGACTATAAGCTTGGTGTTGGATGACTGTATAGTTGACTATAAGCTTGGTGTTGGGAGACTGTATAGTTGACTATAAGCTTGGTGTTGGGTGACTGTATAGTTGACTATAAGCTTGGTGTTGGGTGACTGTATAGTTGACTATCAGCTTGGTGTTGGGTGACTGTATAGTTGATTATCAGCTTGGTGTTGGGTGACTACTGTATAGTTGACTATAAGCTTGGTGTTGGATGAGTGTATAGTTGACTATAAGCTTGGTGTTGAGTGACTGTACTGTATAGTTGACTATAAGCTTGGTGTTGGATGACTGTATAGTTGACTTTAAGCTTGGTGTTGGGTGACTGTACTGTATAGTTGACTATAAGCTTGGTGTTGGGTGACTGTATAGTTGATTATCAGCTTGGTATTAGGTGACTGTATAGTTGACTATCAGCTTGGTGTTGGGTGACTGTATAGTTGACTATCAGCTTGGTGTTGGGTGTCTGTATAGTTGACTATAAGCTTGGTGTTGGGTGACTGTATAGTTGACTATAAGCTTGTTGTTGGGTGACTGTATAGTTGACTATCAGCTTGGTGTTGGGTGTCTGTATAGTTGACTATAAGCTTGGTGTTGGGTGACTGTATAGTTGACTATAAGCTTGGTGTTGGGTGACTGTATAGTTGACTATAAGCTTGGTGT
>BRDA01006097.1:43428-67359 GCA_036984385.1 Crenuchus spilurus | reverse complement strand
AGAGAGAGAGAGAGAGAGAGAGAGAGAGAGAGAGAGAGAGAATAGTTGATAATATGTTATTTTCTAGAACAATGTATTGCAAACTTAAATCTTGATATTTCAGAAATGCTGAAGTTTGTGCAAAACAGGAGGGTCAAAGTATAAAAATGACAAACACATTCATTTTATTTATCTTTTTTTGTTACAAAATACCACCATACTCATGATATATTAGCATTTTGCATCTAAAAAGTACTGTACATGTACAATACCTGCATTTAAGTTTGCAGTGCTTTATGGTAAGTGTATAGGGTGGCCATAAAGCAAATGTAAGACTAGACCAGCATAGTCATCATTCAACAGTACATTCCACACAGAAACAAATTTTTTAAAGATGTTAAGAGGAAAATGACTTGCAGTCAATCTTTCCAGATGCTGGGCTTCACTGTCATCCAACATATCCGATATTTCCAATAAAACAGATAAAATGTTGAGTTATGATCCATAAGCAAATGTGAATAATGTGTACTGAGAAAAAGATATGAAGATATTGATATTGTATACACAGACATTTACTGATGTGGCATTATTCTCTGCAAGTAGCTACAATCTAAAAAAACATTAAAATATAAAAAGATGATATATGCAAAATTGAAAGAAAAAAGGGGATAAGTCCAGCTGATCCCAATAAAGCCATTAAAGCTGTACAAACATTCCTTCAAATAATTTCTAACATTCAAAATGAAAGCATGGTTTATATCTACATGGTTTCACATACATCATACGTGTATTATCCAGCATCTTTACTGGAAATGCATGACTTCGATACTTCTTTCTTGACCAATCAGTTCATTTGTAAAGGAATGGGTCAATCAAAAATCATATTTTCCCAGACAAATCAGTGTGATTTGGGCCACAGAATGACTTACCATGACTTTTTTAAAAAGAACAGAATCACAAAATGCTCTGAATGTAGCCAAATGCTGTGTCCATCATCTTGGACAGTGACAGAAGTGATGATGACTGTCATGAACATGTGACAGAAGTGATGATGACTGTCATGAACATGGTTACTGGTCCTGACAGGCAAATCATTTGGTCCATTTGATGCCACTTTGCAACTCCATAAGATATATAATTTCCACGTATACAAAACCAAACTCCTCTCTCGTTGAACATGCAGAAACCTGTAGACATCATGAATAGTTTATAGCTTTGACTCAGTAATGTTTTATTTGAGTTTACTTGCACAGTTCTCCACAGTTAAAGCGGGCTTTCCTGCTTGTGGCATAACCAGCAAGCTGACTCGCTGTTTTTCTTGAAGGGTGGGACTTTGTCTGCATTCAGAAGCCATGTTGAGTGTTACAAACTTTCCTATTCCTATTCTAACCAGCTATAATGACTCTAGATGAGGACTGAGCAGGTTGAGAGAAGTTTGTGTGATATATTTTGACAAACAATAATGTATTTAACGTCTGCCAAATGTTGTAAATATTTAGATGACCACCAAATTCTAGGGTTAGCAACATTAGCCTTGCATCTGTAGTTCTACAGTAAAGAAACAAACATCGTGACTGATTGACATCTGGGCTAAGTGGAAAAATGTACAAATATGATTTCTTGGAGAACCATTCTTTTACATTTGAGATACAGGATATCTCTGAACAACTGTAAACATTCTATCCTGGAAAAATATCAATGACACTTTTAAAACAAAAGGTTTCTGGAAGAACCCTTAAAAGTGCTTCAAGAACAGTTCTTTTGAAAACGTTAAGGTAATTTATTTAAGGTCCTTGGAGGAGCCTTTCTTTTAAACACTCTTAAAGCCTTTGCAGTGGCTCAGCGGACACTAAAGCCGAGAATTACCAGTTTGAATCCCGGGGCATGATGCTTCGCCATCAGCAGCCAGAGCTTTGAGAGAGCAAAATTGGCCATTCTCTCTCTAGATGGGCAGATGGCACTGTCTCCCCATCACTACTAATGTAATGTCTGCTTTCCTCCAAGCTTGCTGAGTGACTTCACATGCATTAGAGGATGCATGTGTTGGGAGCATTGCAAGTGATCGGGAGAGTCCTAGAGAATAGGTGGGTTAATTGGCCTTCTAAAATTTGGGATAAACACATTTAAAAATCCTTTGCAAAAAGGTTCTTCAGAAAAGGCTCCTGGACATACTTCTAAGGGTTCTATCAAGTGAGAAGGGCTGTAGAACTCGTAAAAGCTCTTCCATGTTCCCTTGTCATTGAAGAAACCCAAAGTTTCCTACTGAAACCTTAATTTTTTAAAAGTGTAGCTGAATTTTTTTGTAATTTTAGGTCCTTGGGAGTTCATCTGTCAAACTCTGGAAGAAAAGAAACAGAAGAAAACATTAGTTATGAAGCATCAAAAGTCCTGTCAGAAAAAGGCAGCAGAAAGAAGTGCATTATGGGAGTACCTGAAGGAGTGACGGAAGTGAATGCTTCTCCGCTTCAGCTTTTCAGGGTTGTGGGAGGCCATGTGGGAGAACTCACGGAAGATGTCCAGGTACGTGGTGTCACCTGAAACAGGAGAGAACACATTATATATCATTTGTATATTGTAGCATATAACACTATCGCTCAAAAATTTGGGGTCTACCATTAAATTGTACACTGACAAGACATACTTTTATTTCTGAGGATAATTCTTATTTTTTAGTCGGTTGGAGACTATGAAACAATCCACAAATGCTGTTGCCTCCAGATACTCAAACTTCTATGGTAGAAAAGTGAGGTAGGACAGTGTCACTGCTTTGTAGCTCAGTTTTGGTGTCTCCACAAGTTGTTGAGACTGAGATTATAGACTTTATTACAAGTGTTTACTCTCTGGCACAACTGCTATGGCACTTATACAATATAACCATTTACTGTTTCAAAGACATACTCTGATAAATGTTTGCACACGTCTCTTATTCTTGTGATTAATTGTGTATTGAGATTATTTATGGACTAATATCTCCTACGCTAGTGACTAATGGTGATCATTGAGGTTGTTTATGGGCTAATATCTCCTATTCTGGTGTATCCATTATATCCATGGTAGCATGACATGCTTTTTTTTTTCTTAAATACTTAAAATCTTGAAAACTAAAGAAAATACAGCTATGCCTATCCACAAATGAAGTCTTGCCAAGTGGTTCCAGACTTTTGAATAGTGTTTAAGTAATTCAGTGTATTTGCTTTTTGAACTTTTTAAATTTTTTGAAATTTGGATGTTAACCTCTACAGTTTGCTGCATACTGAGTGTGCATTACAGGTTTCTGGAATGAAGTATGAGGTCATGCTTTGAGACAGCACAGTAGTGTATAAAAGGCAGCATTAAGTACCATGACATCTCCCTTCACTGAATCTTCGTGACATTCTGGTTGCCCAGGGTGGAAACAATGGACTGAGCTGAACTCTTCACTGGCCTGTGTGCTTTTCTCAGGCTTCAGTAGCAGACAGTCGAGCCTCTCTCAGACAGTTCAATAACTCTGACTACTTAACAACAAAACTATTCCACAGCAAGACAGTAAGGCTTGGGTATGCTCACTTATGGGGGTTCTACCATAGGACGAGTAACAGAACTAAGGTGCAAGTGCACAACCATGCATCAAACATCGAGAACTCTACTGACTGTAGAATTTATTTTAATCAGTTTTTAGATGATTAAGATGATCTCCTTGCTTTTCAGTATACTTTGTTTATCGATCGACAAGCTTTTATATTCCCTCATTTAAAATGTTTTTGGCTGAGCTGTGAGCCACAAATGCACCGCCCTTTCTTTTTAGTGAGCGAATGAAGATGTTTCCATCCCATACTCTGCTGTTTACTCTCAGGCTCGTGGTGATGAATCCATGTCTCATCACCAGTAATGACTGTTTTAAAAAAAAACTTTCACCTTCTTAACAGTATCGTTTCAAATTTTGTTTGCAAATTTTGTTTTCAAAAATGCATCTGCAACAACTCACTGTACGCTGCTCTTCTTTCATGCAAATGATACGTGAGGCGGCCATTTTTTGTTGCACTGCAGTCATAAATGAACTGACGCAACACTTTCAAACCTGCACAGCAGTTATTATGGAGACAATGACCTAGTACAGAAAGTGTTAAGACATTGCTGCCAGAAGAAGTTTTAAGTGTGGATAATTTTTGACTCACCTTCATATTTACAATATATTCAAGATTATTTTTTGGAGATACAATTTATACAGTAATGTAAATATCCTAATCTTAATTAGCATAATGATGGAACATGGTAGTCATGCACAGTGAATTATGGTGTTTTCACCACCAATGAGGGTGGTTTTGGGGAGGGGCTCACTGGTTTTCTTTTACACAGAATTCTATGGATCTGATGCATAGTTCCATACCTCACGTTTCTCCATCCAGTTTGCTATATGTCAGGCATGGTTCATCCACTTACTGATTATTATTTTCCTTGGGTATAAGGAAGAACATCCTGTTTTTTCTGATTTTTTTTTTTTTTTAATTTTTGCCCATTTTCTCCCCTTCCCAATGTAGTAGTAGTAGCAGCCAATTAACCCATTCCATCTGCTAGGGGTTTCTCCCCATCACTTTGCAATGTCCATGACTCTAGGAGGGTGAAAACAAGTACAAGCTTCCTCCGTTGCGTGTGATGCAGCCACTGCCTCTTTTCGAACTACCGCTGATACACCGTCACTGGGGAGCCAACGTGCTCAGAGGAAAGCTCAGGTATCCCAGCTCTGAATGGACCAATCAGTAGATGCCAGAGCCAGCGGACATTGTAATGTGAAAGTGTTTGGGAGAGCTAGTGCCATCTACCCAACCAGAGAGAGCACGGCCAATTTTTGCTCTCTTGGGCCCCGGCTGTTGATGGCAAACAGCATGACCGGGATTCAAACTCGCGATTCTCTGGTCATAGTGTCAGCGTCTTAGCCTGCTGAGCCACTTGTGGCCCCATTTTTTCTGATTTTGGATGAACATTTTTTACTTTATCTCCACATTGATCCATTTGAGTGATATTTTGAGACGAGGCTGATCGTTTGTATACCAAAACAACTGAGCTTTTATAAATTATGGCCATTTGTACATGAATGCAGTCTTTGCTCCATATCTGTAAGATGTTTCTTCTCCTCTAAAGCTCTACTGTCCACATCAATCCTCTCCTTTTATACTGAATTATGATTTTGGCTTCCAGTGTTTATAAAAACAAGACAATAAAGATTTTGTTCAGTTTTACAATGCTGTTTCCATTTTGTCCTGAACTGTACCTTGGTTAATTCATACACAGTACCCCAGGACTAGGCTTAATCTCTGTTTGGGAGACCGGCCCAATATTGACCAAAAATAATGCTGATTATAATTTTGGGCATAATTTTAAAAGCCCTACCAAGTTAAAAATGTCTGTACTTTATTATTAAGTGATGCCAAGTTGATTCAGACTCCTACTGACAGTGTTTATCAAGAACATGCTGCTTTCTTTTCGGGTCTTCAAGTTTCTTAATGGCTCGTTCATGATTCCTCTGATTGTATCCATCCATCTTATTGTTGCTTTTACTTTCAGCTGCTCCAGTGAACTGGTTCTTCTCATAATGTGTCAATTTGAGCTTCTAGTGAAAGTTGACTAGTTGCTGTCCAAGCTTCTCTAAAAGTCTTCTCCAAAACCAAAGTTCAACCTCCTCAATATTGTTCCTGTCCAGCATTCATACAGATAAAGAATCACAGAGAAGACCACAGTCTGCACAATTCTAGTCTTCATCCTTGTTCAACCAAGTGCTACTTTAATTACTTTCCAGCACAGCTAATTTATGTTTGTGAGTATTGTGCTGTTTATAATAAAAGCGTAGAGAAATGAGACATTTATGCAGTTAGTTTTGTGTGTATGCATTAGCATTAGCATTAGCGTTAGCGTTAGCCAGAGAGAAAGAATAGATACAGTGGGAAACAAAAGACACGAAAGCAGAACAAGTAGTTACGAGTTCAGTAAATTTTTTTCTTTATTTTCATTCTTTTTTGTCTTTGATTTGATGACAGAAAAAGAAGGACAGAAGGAAGAGCTGAACAGAACAGGTAGCAGTGGTTTAGTTCACAGAAGAATACTCAAGTTACGAGATTTTATACAATAGTTAAACATAATTTACAAGATTGTAGTAAGACACAAAACCAATAGGACAGGAACGGTGCCAGCGGTACATCTGGAAGCAAGCAGTAGAAGTGTTAGCTTCAGTTAATAGCTATCTACAGCAGAAGGCTACTGACTTTCCCTCTTCATACAGTACTTGAAACCTCTGTTAATGAAGAACCAGCTTTTGTATCCATCTCCTCTTGTTTTTGGTCACTATGCTTTCCTGCTTTCTTCTCAAGGCTTTGAATTTTACATCAGATTAAAAACTGACTAGCATATACACCAATCAGCTATAACGTAAGAGACAGCAGAGCTGCTAGAGTTTTTTAAACATCAGTGTCAATGCTGGACTGAGAATAGTCAATAATCAGCCAACAGCATCCTGTGAGCACCAATGAAGGACTAGAGGACCAACACAAACTGTGCAGATACTGTCTCTGACTTTATATCTACAAGGTGGACCGATAAGGTAGGTATGGACAGAATGAGTGTGTTTACATGGACTTAATAATCCAATCATAAATCCAGTCATTAACACATTTTCAGGTTAAGTGGCCCACAGCATGAAACTTAGTTTTATTAAGCATTTATGTTAAGATTATTGGCTGGTTGCAATGCGGAAGTCCGATTACGGCCTGACTCTGTCTTTCTCATTATCTGATTACTCAAGTGCATATAAATTACTGACTTAATCTGATTGTCTGTAGTTATCGGATTATACAGTGCATGTAAACACACTCTCCAGCAACTCTGCTGTCTTGATTCACTCATACCAGCACAACACACTAACACACCACCACCATGTCAGGGTCACTGCAATGCTGAGAATGATCCACAACCTAAATAATGCCTGCTCTATGGGGGTCCTGATCATTGAAGAACAGTGTGAACAAAGGCTAACAAAGCATACAGAGAAACAGATGTACTACAGTCTGTAACACTACAAAGTCCACCTACAGTATATGGTGACTGGAGCTAAAGTGGACGATAACTATAGATAGAAGATGGTGTTAATGTTATGGCTGATTGGTATATATGCTAAACCCAGCCTTTGTCTCCTTATTGGAATGTGGGCGGAATTCTAACCTTGCTGTTGGAAAATAAACCATTTAACTGTACAAAAGTGCTACAAAAGTTCAGAGAGACAATGACAGGCACACCAACCAACTTCAAGAGCAGCTACAAAATCCCACCTTCAGCGGCTAGTCTGTAACAGTCTAGTCGGCCTCACTAGTTATCTACATGAAGATGTCACTCTTTACCTTGTCTTATAAAGAAGCAGAATGTTATGAGCCTCAGGCTAACAGTGCAGTGGAGATCATGAGGTTCTCATTGTAACCTTACAGATGAAATGTCTGTGGTCTTTGATTATCAGGCTTGAATTGTTACAAATGTAAAGATTTATAGCCCAATTCATTTTCTTGGATGGGTGGGCAAAAATATAACATTACAGTATTTGACATTTTCACTATACATTATAAATAGGGCCCTACTAAATTCATTGGGAATACCATGGACCTAGTATTTCAAATATCAAATTTCCTGTTTTTGTGCATATCAGGGCACTTGTTAACATGTTATAAAGTATATAAAATGTATAGAAAGCGCATGATGAGTGCAGTCTTGAACCATGCAAACATCTTTCTCAGTTTAATTTGTACAGCACCTTTCTCTAAACCAATGCGCTTTACAGCAATGGGGGCAATATCCCTCCTACTAGCTATGATGTAGTATTGCATTTCTGTGAGACTCAAGCTGTAAAATCTTTTTTATAAAAAATTAATTCCACAATGACGTCAAAGTTGCATGGCTCTTGAGCACCATTCTTGTTGAACACTACACAGTTTGGCTTTGGCATAATTTTCATTACTATTTGAATATGGAAATGGAGATATTGGAAAGATCTTTGGGACAGATCTCAGATATTGGAATATTTGGATATTTCTCCTCGCATGGCTATGTGAATCCAAAATGTCAAATAACGTCTACATTTTACAAAATGCTTAGAATGTCCTTATTTCATAGCAAATATTTGTTTTTTGTCTCTTCTATTTTGTGAATCCCGTCCACTCTTAAGTTCTACTGGTGACTGCATTTTAGCAAACCTGGCAACCCTGCACAAATACGACTGCTTGTAGATCCAAGATGACAGCCACAAGAACTATAGAGTACATTCAAAGCCGCCTACATTATCATGAGTCTCTTGCTCATAAGGCCTCAGGCCACCTCTGACATCATGTGCCCTGCTTCTGCACTCATGATGTCACGCCGAGGATATTTTTGTCCTGCATATATATATTTATAGTGAAATTATGTAAGCAGTAACAGGGTAATAAATGATGCAAGATGGATTTTTTCCCTATTCAAAGACCACAGACAGCATTGGCTCATTCATGAGACCAACATCTACACCTTCAGGCCTTGAGCCTCTGTACGGAAACCTGTACCACAAAGCAAATATTCACATACATACATTTAGGTACAGTGAAAAAAAGGGTTTTCGAGTTCAGGTCAACAGCAACCCATGCACATATATAAATAAACAAATAAAAATCCAGAATCTGATAATTTTTACATCCTAGTACCAGAAATATGCAGCTGAAACATACATATAATACATACACTATAAACAAACACTACATACATGATTTAAAAAACCACTGGTTCTTCGAGGGTTTTTAATTATTATTTTTTTAATATCTGAAAAAATGGAAAGCCCTGCCCAACACCCAATGAAGGGGAAGGGGGACTCTGACTAGGATTAAGCGGTTAAGAAGATGGATGGATGGACAAAATATCTGAAAATTGGCTCATTTTTTGTGTCTGTCTGGGTTGTGGATCCTTTGGATATTCAGCAATGCTAAAATGCATTTAGCCGGTCGTTTGGGTGCAGGTTTTGGTGCTTCAGACGACAACGTCTAACAAAGTATGTCAAGTTAAAAAAATACTATCTTCACTGTTTCGATAAAACAATACAAAAAATACAGATCATCTGTATTCAAATCATCATTGCACTATCGCTCTGGGCAGTACTTGATAATAAAATCCTGTTCAAAGCATTTCTCGCCTCTAGCTACCATTCAAAATAAACAAACTAACAAATGAAAAAAAAAAAACGTAATGAAAAAGTGCATAACAGTTCTACATAATCACTCATAATTTCCTTTAAATACTTTACATGTCTCAAAAACAGTTTAGTGTAGATTTCAGGGTCTATAATATTATGTCACAGTTAGAACACCCTAAGCCCCAAAGATTCATGCACTTCATATCATTGAATACTCCCTCAAGGCCCAAATCCTGATTGAACTGCTTAGAAACTGTACAAAAGCTACTTCAATACACTAAAGAACAATGCAGGTAAATAAAGAACAGCTGCCTCCAGTGTAATACTGTCTGAAGAGTAACAAAGTCTAGAGAATCAGTAACTAAAACCTTGTCCACATGTGTCCAGAAATTTTTGAAAACAGTTTTTACCTCCATTTTTCAAAAAATCTCCATCCACGCCAAAAGCATTTTTGAAAATCTCTTCATCCACATAAGAACATCTCAACCATATCAACCCAAGAAGGTCAATGAAGAAACAGCTCAAATAATGCATATTAGTTATCTTTTTTATCTGAGGGAAAAAAAAACCTGTTCCCTTGAGATGAAAGGATAGTGTGGAGTTGGCCACAGTGGAGGCAAGATTTCCCATGAGCCAGTCAGTGGTTGTAAATTAGGTTTGCAAGGGCTCAAGGGAGCTTACGCATCCCTCCATTTATGCATTTTTTACTATTGTTTTTAATTTTTTAAATACATTTTTAGGTGGGTTATTTGAGTTTTTGGGTTTTTTTTGGTTAGTTACCATTAATGGGAAGTTTAGAGCCATGGGTCATTTTTATTGTTTACTGGCCTTGTGAGCACAGGCTGATTGTTTAAAAATTGTCACCTGATGCTGATTATCTAAAAAACAGTAATCGGCCCAATTAATTAGGCTATTCGATTAATTGGTAAATCGCTAATGTGTACTGTAGAAAACAGAGCAGGGGTGGCCAATTCTGGTCTTGTAGATCTGCCACTCTAGAGGTGTATTTTAGATCTAATACACCTGACTCTGCTGTTCAGATGATCTTTATTACCTGGACCTGGTTTGTTAGATGAAGGTTGGAGATGATCTCTGCACAGTGGTAGGACCAGAACCAGGAATGTCCATAACTGATACAGAGCACTGAGGTGTGGTATAGAGCAGAGTCATGTGGGTTTGTTTACATTATCATGGCTATGATGTTATCTTTGAAAAAGTCCTGAGAAGAGATTTTACAGTTTTAGAGTTTTAGAAAAGCTGCTGTTTTTGAAAATCTCCAATTTGGACAGCGTTTCCAAAAACCTGACCAAAAATGCTGTTTCTGTGTGGACGGGAAGTAAAAATGGCGAGAAAACATTTTCAAAAAACATCTGGATACGTGTGGATAGGAGACTGTGAGACTGCTGGGCTCTGAGATGAAAGGGACAGAATAAGGTAAGTATTAAAGGAACATTCCCACATTTTTCTTTCTAAATCTGTCACATTTGTATCATACAGCTGATTACCATGAACATTAATTTCAATGTATTTAACAGAATGAAAAACTCATTGAGCCATTGAGTAGTTGCTAATTTCCATGAATAAACATTCAAATTTACAACGATCTAAGGAAGGGGTGCCAAACTCCAGTCCTGGAGGGCTGGATTCCTGCACAGTTTGTTGATCTTACTGATCAAACATACCTGATTCATCTCAGCAGGTAATGACAAAGTTTAAATGTAGTGTCAGAACAAATAAATCACCAAACTGTGCTGGACACCAACCCTCCAGGACTGGAGTTTGAAATCCCTGCTCTAAGGTCTTTATGGTCTGCAGAGGTGGGTAATCCAGGTCCAGAAAGTAAAAATCCACCCCAGGATTTTGTTTCAACTGCCTTGTTGTTTCCGCTGCAGATATGCTGCCGCAGATCCACACAAAGTTGGAGAAAAATCCTGGGATGGATTTTTACTTTCTGGAACTGGATTACCCACCTCTAGTCTTCACACAAAGCAGGAAGAGACTGCCCATGGTAATCAACCTAACTTTTTATTTCCTTTGTTATTAATTTGCCATCCAGTGTTCACGCAGCGGACAAAGGGTTTTGAGCCTTGTTTCTTCCACAGGCTCTTCTGGGTTACTCATAAAGGGGCTTAAATCTAGATGTTTGTAAAGCTGCTTTGTAAAAACGGCCACAGTCTAAAGTTCTATACAAATAAGTTTGAACTGAATTGCTGATGGTGCAGCCTAGTGTGGAAAACATTGGAATATTCCTTTAAGATACACTATTAGTATTCACAGAATGGAAGAGATGATCTTATCACAGTAGAAAGTTGCACAGAGAAGGGTGAAGAAGTTCAGCAGAATGATAAATTGGTCCCGTAGCGATGTGGACAGGCCAAGCGGAGATTTGGTCTCCATGTAAGACTGTATAAGTTGGCAGTACCCAAATGTCTGTGACCTTTTCATGAACCACTCTGATTAAAATCCGCTAGACTTCCAGTTACAGGTCTTGATGGCACCTGGAGTAATATATTTGTGTTGGAATGTGGATACTCTGATAAATTGGCAGCACCTTTAACGCTTAATGGCTTTTTGCCGACTGAAAGAAAAGCAGAACTGTAGAAAGATATTCATAAACATATTCTGAACCTCATCTCTTGTACGTGCAGAAGCCAGTCTACACTAGTAATCAAAACAGTGACATCATGGAGAGTTATTGTAAAGAAAATTGCAGCAGTGTTCTGCAAAATTCCCATTCTGGCCCTGGCCTGGGGCATGCGTCAGCTCCCTGTACTGTACAATAGTGTATGAGGCAGGGTTAGTATAGAGTGTATGCTACACTAGGGCATCTAGCACTCAGCTATGTTGAGGCAGATGAACTCCTGGATGCATTTCTTATACTGCTGTTCAGTGGGGCTGCTGCTGGGGTATTGACCTGGTTGACCAAATGGACCCTCTGACTCCCTCATCTCTTCATTCATCCGTGCCAAGCGAAGCCTAGAAAGAAACGAGAGGTAGAAAGGACAATTATTTTCCCCCTGCAGTTACATTTTCCTCCAGGTGGTGACATGTTTTACTGGACAGAAGAAATATAAAGAAATATTGTTTGGTATGACTAATATAGTAAATTTGCTGTCATTCCTCTGTGTGCCACCAAAACAGCTCTAACCCACCAAATCATGGATTCTGCAAGTCTTCTGAAGGTGTCATTTCATGATCCTGATCCTGAGCTCAGTTCCACACATCTGTCTCTACACAATAGTCAGATGACCCTAAAAACCTCAATTAACCCTATAAATTTAAGTGTATCATATCTGATACATAGTTTATTTTAAGACATCTTCATAATCTGTATGGTAGTTAAATTATACATCAAACATAATTTATTTACATATAATAATTATATTTAATTAAATAAATGAGACCCTGGGATAAATACTGTTTTCCCGATAATAAGACAGTGTCTTATATTAATTTTTACTCCCAAAGATGCGCTAGGTCTTATTTTCAGGGGATGTCTTATTTTTCCATGAAGAACAATTCACAAAAAAAAGAACAGTTCACAAAAAAATATTATATACAAAGAAAGAAAAAATAATTAATTAATATTGCAGAAAATATTTAGATACAGTTAAAGTGCTTAATGCAACTGCTCTTAACATTTTACTGCATTCTAACACTTCATGACCATATATGCTAAAACAAGTAAATAAGCTTATAATCCACCTCACTTTAGTGAATGTTTAAAGTACTGAGCTCAAGTCCAAACGCTAAAGGGTTAATGCAGCCACAATTAGCTTAGCCGCAGTGCTAACATCTTCAGAGGAACAGCCTTTATCACTTTAAAGACTCTTACCGGCTGCCTCTCTGGACTTTGCAGATATATGAGTTCTGTACAGTATGCTAGTTAGTCTGAACTCTGTGGAGGGACTTTTGGACAGAGGGCTCTTGCATTATGGTGAGTGTAAACTCCCCTTCTCTGGTCACTGCTAGCTGAGTGCTGCAAGTCTTTTTTTCCTTTTTTTTTCTTCCTCTAGAGAAACGATTTTGCAGCTTCCGGCCACCAGGGGGAGCATCACAAAAACTTTACTAGGTCTTACTTTTGGGGGAGGCCTTATATTTAGCAATTCAGCAAAACCTCTACCGGGTCTTATTTTCAGGGGATGTCTTATTTTTGGGGAAACACGGCAAGAACCTGATGTATAAAATCAGATACATGTCTTTTGCCCCCTGGTGGATTATCCATGCACTGCATGCACCATGCCTACATATCTACTGATTTCTAAGTCTGACAGTAAAATTCAAAGGAAACTGAAGTGTATAAGACTTTTAAAATGTTTGTGTTTTGTATTGTTTTTGTTTATTGCTCACATGATGAGAGTAACAGATTCTGGATGTATCAAATATGATACAAATCAACACTCATATATACAATGTGTTTATTTCATTTCTTTTTTTGGAATTGGACAGCAGGTGAAACAGACATGCCAGTTTCAAAGAATTAAGAGTTTTCTGGCAATCATTTGATGCTCCAGGCTTTACAGAGTTAAGGTTGGAGCTACAGGGTGGTAGATCTGCAGGACCAGGATTGGGCAGGACACCATGTTCCAGCACATCCTACACAGATGCTAGATCAGGCTGATACCGATATTGATATATTATGCCGTCTGGTCATAAATAGGTGCACCTTGACAAAGCAGCTCAGGTTGGCACATTTACACACTTTTCCAGCATCCAACATTCTTTTACAAAGAAGTGGAAGATGGTGGTCACAGAGACAGAAATAAGTAACTACACCTTCTTTAGAACTCACAGTGTGACAATGTCAGCATTAGCAGCCTGCACCGCAATGCTCAGGGGGTCCTGACCATCATCGTCACCGTCATTCTGTGTGGCTCCTCGTTTCAGGAACAAACAAACCTGCCTGCAAAACACAGTCAAATGCATGCTCAGCTGTTTGCACTATACTAGAAAGCTGTGTGTGAGTGGCTATTGTGATTGGACATACCCCGTATGCCCTAAATATGTAGCGTGGTGCAGAGGCCCTCTTCCTCTCAGGTCTCTTTGGTTGACGTCAGCACCGTTTTGTAGCAGAAACTCACACGCTATCAAAGAGCCCTG
Source organism: Crenuchus spilurus (assembly GCA_036984385.1). Taxonomy (NCBI): domain Eukaryota; kingdom Metazoa; phylum Chordata; class Actinopteri; order Characiformes; family Crenuchidae; genus Crenuchus; species Crenuchus spilurus. Next base: position 53,111 of record BRDA01006097.1, on the reverse strand, counting down.
TTGAAGTAAACAGTAAAATATAATCTGGTTATACGTGTAAAAAAATCAGATTTATATAATTACTGTAGCATCTCTGTATCCACAACAGACATTCAAAATTCCACAGACATTTGTTTAGAACTGAAGGATTACTGTGAGGATTTGATTGCATTCAGTGAGGTCAGGATATTGGATGATCACCACCCCAGCTCATCCTAAAAGTGCTGGATGGAGCAGAGAACCCAGATCCACTGCTACAAAGCTCAATGTACGGTGGCTTTATTACCCTCTAGTCCATGTATATGAGTAAACATGGTGCCAAAGGGTTCATGTTTATCTGCTCCAGAGAGCCCTATTCTACTGGCAGCACTTTAAGTTTTGTTGACTCACTCCAATCACAGCCTGTATGAGGGGGCTCTTGCCCTCATCCTCTTCATTGACGGAGTTGACATCAGCTCCATGAGCAAGTGCTTCAGCCATCACGGGCAGGTTACGGGCCTGACAGGCTTTATAAAGCAGCGACCCGGGGTGAAGCTCACGCAAGTCCTCTGGATCCGATGCCTCAGGCTCCAGCTCCGCCTCACCACTCGAGTCTTCTGACACTTCACACTCTGCACACACACATTTCACTCATTTGCATGATTGATTAATAGAAAAAATTTTCTTATGTACTACGAAGCTGCTGCACAACAACTATATATACATATATATGTGAAGCATGTATTTTTGAGCATCTAATCATGCGAACAGCATCTGAGTTGTGTTTCATTGTGCCACAGAAATGTTGGAGACTGTATATGGTAGGTTGGTCTCAGCTGCTCTAAAGAAAGGCGTTAATTATGCGTTATTTGCCTACCAAAACAAATGCTCTGCATTTTAAACCTGGCTTTGTGTTTATTAAAAATAAACTGCCTGCTTAACAATAAAATTAAAGTGACTTGATGTCCACCAGCTATATTATTTGTGAAGGATATGGGACTTCAGGAGTCACCAGGCAGAAAAGTCTACTTTGCGGGTGGAAACGGGACAAATGCTGATGATATTTGCCGCCAAATTGTATTAAGTGCAGAATTTAAAAATTTGACCTCAGATCTCTACTCTAAGATTGCTGAACTACAACGTCATCAAAAGAAAAATATAGTTTACAAAAATGTGCACAAACATAAATCATTGTAAAGTTTTAGTCTTGTTCTAGTCTTAGTTGAGGTCTGTTTTTAGTCTGTGCCTTGTTCTGATTCTCCATGTCCACGTGCTTGTGTATTGTGTTTACATCTCATGCCATGTGCTCTTGTTTACCCTTTTGTCTCCACCTTGTGCCCTGCCCTAGTCATGGCTCTTTTTCATTGTCATCACCTGCCCTGCTCCTTTGTTTCTACACTGATTGTAACCTATATGTGACCTACATACTAAGCTGACAAGCATGTATTCATGTCTTTTTTATGTATTTGTTTATTTATTAGATGTAGCTATACATCAGAATGCAGTTGTATGTGTTAAAGCTGTAAGAAATTCAAGATAACTCACCCTCCTCTGTAACGCTGTCCACCACAGAGCCAAAGAGAAGGACGTCAGTGCTGCCATCGGTGCTGCCACCCAAACCACTGTCACTGCTGAGACCTGCAGGACCAACAAACAGCCAAACACGGACAAGTTACTCACAGCCCAGCGCATTAATACCCACTAAGGGAGTTTGATAAAAAGTCTATCAAGCTTCTAAACTGAGATGTTTGGCTATGAGTCTAATGTTAGCCAGTAATGAAAGTGTTTACAGGGTGTCATGTTTGCTTCTTTACCCAAACGACTGAAAAGCTAATACTAATGCAGGTTAGTAATTTGTAGTAAATATATTTCAATCTGTGTGAAAAAGACTGACATGCATGATTACAGTGTTAATTTCCAGGCATCCTGATTACATTTTTCCTCATTTTTTAATGTGCAATATTTGTATTAATTTTACAAAATGTACAAATATAACATAACATTATCTTTGACAACTAGTCAGTATTGATGTGTATTTCTAATTCAGCTCAGTTTTGATCAGTAAAACATTAGCATTTTGGCTACTGAGTGCTAATTGGTTAGCACGACTGTTAATTGCTGAGTACTGCCAAGCTGCTGTTTGAGTCCTAAAACTTGAGTTTAAAACATGAAAGTGGTGCCCTTTTGTGAAAAACACTACGTTAGTGTGTATTAAGAAGAGATTTTTCACTAAAGCCCCATATTAGCCCATTCATTTTGGATTTCCTCAACAGCGCCTCTAGTGTCCGACCAACCAGGACAAGTGTCAGTTCTCCTTAATCTAGAGCTTCTCTGATAAATCCTCAGAAACTCACTCCTGTAGTCAGTTTAATGCTGGATGCAGGAATTTGAATAAGGAGGATACATGTAATAAGTTAAAAAGCAGACGTCCCTTGATAAACGAATCTAAGCTGAATAGGGCTTTAGAGATAAGTAGCGACTAGTGTGTAATGTTTCAGCTGCAGACAAACTTCTGCAGTTTCTAACTTCTAACTTTGACAAATATGACTTGCACTGATAGAGTCTTTAATAAACCACTAAATATCAGTGTTACTGTCCAACTTTGATCAATAAAACCGCATGTACACTTCAGCTACCTGGATAGAAAGTAAGTTCTCATGCATTATTAATGGACTACATGTGCTTTAGTTACCATCTATTGTGAAACACTATCCTCTACTTCAGCACTTACTGCGAGGTCCTGATCCAGTGTCAAAGTAGGAGAATAAAGAGTCCAGCTCATCTGGACAGAAGAGTGAGTCTCGCCGGAACTTTCTCTCCAGAGCAGCAGCAGCTGGCAGAAAAAGAGCAATAATATATGAGAGATGGCCTAAAAACACAGCACACCAGAGCCAAATATCTCACGTTACAGCACGACCCTCAAGTGTATTATAGAGATCATACCACAGTTCTAGGGCTGCCATGATTAGTCGACTAGTCACGATTATGTCGACTATTAAAATAGTCGCCGACTAATTTAATAGTCGATGCGTCGTTTGTTTTTTTTACTTTCTTTTTCTCCTCAAACTGCTGCATTTTTCTCACCTTTTACTGCTGCGTCTTCCTTTCTGTCCTTGACGCACATGTGCAGTAGTGGTAACTGGGGTAGCCCATGGATGACGTCACAGGACGTTATACAGACAGGCTCATCATGGCTAGCCGCAACGGAGCTCAAAAGAGTGGGATCATTTTAAGAAAATGAAAGAGAAACGTGTGCAGTGCAATATCTGCAAGTCAGAACTTGCCTTCCACGGCAGCACAACTGCGATGCACGAGCACCTGACAAGGAAGCCTGTTGTGGCTGATTGTGACAATGATGAAGAGGGACCGTCATCTCGGTAAGCTAAATTGCTAGTTAGCTGCTAAACAGAGCATAAACAGAGAGTTAACTTGCTGCTTACTCATATTTATAGCTGTAAAAGTTAACATTAGTGATGACGATCTGATTCATTAGCCTTAGCACACATTCATGTGTTTTCTGTAACGTTATAACAGTCATGTGTTTGACTAGCAATGCTAATGTTTCTAACGTTATGTTTCAGTGCTATGTTTACACTTTATGCTTTATGTTAAATAATAGTTTGTTGCAACAAGCTGCATATTTCATTAAGAGGTTTAATGAACTATGGTCTTAATTGTTTTTATTTTTAGTTAGCATATAGCTGAAATCTAATGACGGTTATATAATAGCAGCTGCATTCTAGTGCGATAAGCTGTATGTTTTATATTCAATTAACATATGATCCGATTAGTCGACTAATTGTAAAAGTAATCGGTGATTAGTCGACTATAAAAATAATCGTTTGTGGCAGCCCTACACAGTTCTGTTATCACAGTTTAATTTCTTGAGAGAGGGCTGATATTGACGATAACTGGACTCTGACTGAAGCTCTTTAAGTATTACTCCATCACATACAACCTAGAAAGTCAATACAGTAAAATAACTGGACTTTTAATGTATTTACAGCTAGTTTGAAGAGAAAGAATAAATAAGTCTGTTTTACTACCATCAACAAAAATGAAATTAATTCACTTTTTAAGTTAAGAGCTGAACTTAACAGATATATGATCAGCCCTGAGTGGTGACATAAAGTGTTCATAATGGGACACCATGGTGTCCTTATGCCTTGCAAAGTAAATCAAAATGACTATATTACCTCTTGGGGTTAAGGATATGTACTGTGAGTTTGTAGGGTTAGATGTGTTACCTGAGGACAGTGTTGCAGGTGAAGCTGATCCAGGCTCTTGTCTGTATTTCCGTCTGTTTTTGGGCATGGTGGTGGCACTGTTGTGTCGTCTGCATTTTTTCACACTCCAACGTCGCTCTGACTTCCTTTCACCGTTCACTATCACCACACCCGTTGTCATCTTCTTCAGGAACTTCTTCTCCACGTACTTGGCTTTGATCCAGGCCTCCTTTTCTTGCCTACATTAAGGAAACAATACAATTAACTGTAATATTAAAATGACTGCAGAATAGACATATATTAATTAACCTATATAGCTAAGCTATAGCACAATATTTTACATAAAAGTTACCATTCTTGCTCCATACATTCATATATATGGCCTATACATACATATTGAATGAACAAGATCACGTTATATTGGTTTTCAGTTCAAATCAGCTCAAAACACGTCATTTGCTCAGGGTGTCCAAACAGGACTATAGGCGTGTTTTTCAAAAATTCAGAAAATGCAGTTTTGTTTAGTGAACATCAGTGAATATCTGTTTACTTTCGGTATAAAATTAAATGATAGTTGTTTCTCCTCACCTGGGGCTGTTTGGTCCTGGCTTCTTCACCCCCTGCTCCTCACATGTGCCCTCATAGATGTGGTTAATAACACTGTTTCCTAGCTCACACATCAACTGCATTCAAAAAAGAAGTGAGGAGTCAGTAACTAAGAGTGTAAATCACAAGTTTTTACATCACACATCTTACGTTGATTCTTTTAACCAGCAACTCAATTTACGAGACCTCAAGATTTGCTGCAATGATATTCAGTTGGATATTATATACAGTGGTAACCCTACTTACGAGCATCCCTACTAACGAGTATTCCAGGTAACGAGTCGAGATCTCGGAATATTTTTGTTCCAGGTAACGAGTAAAATTCCAAGTAACGAGTAGCGTAAATTTATTCAAGTATGTCAACCGCTAGGGGGCGCTGCAGTCGTAGCATCCCCTAGATGCTACCGTAGAAGAAGAGGTCAGTCAATACCTTTAACCGCTGTCAAGTAAAAGTGAAAGTGCCTGTTGAAAGCGACGCTATATATATTGGCCGGCTGACACAGATTAATCAGTTTTACATGTATTCTTATGGGGAAAATGCATCCAGCTAACGAGCAAACCAGCTAACGAGCTCGGCTCCTGCACGGATTAAACTCGTAAGTAGGGTTACCACTGTAATTAGAGATGTGTATTGATAAGAACCTGCTGATACAGGGTGCACAGTAAATCTGCCAGTGTTAAGTCAACACTATTAGAGTTAAATTAACACTGGGAGTGTTAAATTTTGACACCCTCAGTGTTAATTTAACTCTAATAGTGTTGATTTAACACTGGCAGATTTACTGTGTGTCTGGTTTGCTTCTGTACACGAACAATCGTGAACTTTAATACTAATGAAAAGCTGGTGATTTGGAGTAAATATACCTCAGTGTGTGTGAAAAAGACTGAGGTATGATTACAGTGTAGGTAGACAGGTGTTAATTTCTGATTACTAATATCCACGGCTCTCAGAGTGGAGGCCTCCGCCCGTCCAGTTGTCTACATCAGTCACCTGCTGTTGCAGTGACAAATTAAAAGTCCTCAGTGAGCACAGCAAATTGTGCAACAATCCGTGCATAATGTATCAGTGCACAGTACAGGAGGAAGTGTTCATTGTGTGAGCGCACTGGATAACGAACTTTCTGAAACAACAATTTGGAAACAACTGTGTTACTGGTGGAAAACTAAACTAAAACTAAACTAAACTAAACTAAAACTAAACTAAACTAAACTCCTAATGCTACAAATGTAACAGGACAGAAGTTGTAGCTCTGCATAAGAGTGTCAGGTAAGGTAAAGGTCCCTGGTTTGTTGCTGTAGATGAGTCAGATACTACATGTTTTGTTAGTGGAGTACACACCTTCAGCAGCTCAGGTTCCCATGAGTCCAGTGTGAGAGAGCGGACTTTAGAGCAGTGTACCCCCAAACTCCTACAGAAAGAGAAGAGCACATCAGCACTGCGCATGTACAGACCTGACATAAAATCAGTTAAATGCTGTGTTTTAGACAGATATGCACATGACAAAGAGAATAGAGTGACAGGAGCTAATTACATACACCAAACATGTAGTCTATCCCACCAATCACGGTACTAAAAATGTACATTTTACATAAAGCTCTCAAATTTCTCCACAGAAAAGAAACTTTTTTGGGTACTGTGCCTTTAAGATAAAAATGTAAATGAGCTTTGTTCTGATAGGTTGCTCTGTATCATATCTCATTTAAAACCCATAAACTACTTCAGCTTGTATGGGTGGAGGTAAGCTGCTGTTGGCTGAAGAGGCGGGTATATGTAAATGCATCTGTGACTTCACAAAAATTTAGAATTTGAAACGGGTTGTTTTTGCAGCTATTTCTCCATGATAATCTGAATCAGCACACAGCACAAAGTGCACATATGAGTGTAGATACAAGCTATGGGTACCTAATGAAGTGGCCAGTAAGTGTATATTGTTATTTTAATAATGTTTTTCATAATATCCGTCTTTTAAAATCAGTATCAAAGGCAAAATATTTCCCATACATTCTAAAAAAGAGGTTGATCTTAACCTGTTATCACACTGAGATGACTATATTGATCTATTAACCCTTGAATCTGATCAATTGATGATACAGATTTAATAAAAAATCCTATTCTGAATCACATGCCTTCAGCTGAAGTTCAGGGAAGCTTTATATAGCTGCTGCTCAGCTGAACACAATCATTTTCTTTGGTTATAACACACATACACACACACACACACACACACACACCAGTGTACGTTCTACCCACAGACCTGCTGCGTATCTGGGCAACTAACTTACACTGAGTGAAAAGAAAAAGATTGAAGGGAAAGTCTCACTGGACCCCAGCGTGAGAAGATTAGCCTCCAGAGCAGACATGAATATTCACAAGATGATTACATAACAGGTCTACACTCATATATGCCTGAGCAAAGTATAAAATGAAAGAAAACAGATTTAGATGAAACTATAGTGATAAAGGGGCTAGATTTAAGATGTCATTCCCAGTTCAACACTACAAAGTGACAAAATGCTCAAATTTTGTAGTTTTCAGTTCTTAAATAAAGCAAAAGTGCCAGATCTGGAGTGATGCCTCAACCTTAGAAATATGTGGCATATTTGATACATAACTGAGATTTTAAGCCCATCATCGGTGTGATAATTAAATGATACAGTAAATGCTCTTATATCATGTACTATGTATATATAATATAATATTTAGTAGATTTATTTTTAAAATAAATAAATACATAAGAAAAAAGCTGACGTTTAAAATCAGATACATCTCTTGCCCCCTGCTGGATTATTCATGAACTTCACGCAGAATAGGATACGTGTAGATTTGAAATTAGTTGAGAAAAAACCCTCAAAGTTAAAAAGGTTATGTTTTGTATGTTTTTGTTGTTTAAATAACATTATGTGAGCACAACAATTAGTGCTTTTGATTTCCCCCCATTTGACACTAACATAGCATTGTTAGTGTCAAACACTGTGATGTTATATTTGGTATTATACCACAGTTACTTCCGACCCCACAATTGCTGAGAGACGTTGTAGGAGTGCTGAAATTGATAATGGCACTCTGACTGAAGCTCTTTAAGTATTACTCCGCCACATACACCTAACATAGCAATGATGCTGCTTGACTGCACTGGAGCGAAATTAAGTGAATACAGTAATGTGACTAGACTTGTAATGTATTTACTGCTTGTTTGAAGATCAAGAATAAAGAAGTCAGTTTTACTACCATCAACAAAAATGAAATGAATCTGTTTCTATCAGCAGATTCACTAAGTTAAGAGCTGAACTTACCTGACATATCAATTAGGGATGAGCGAGTACACCACTATCTGTATCTGTTCAAGCATCTAAATTATCTGTATCCATATCTGTACTTGGAGTGGGCGGGGCCTAAACCAGAATTGGGTGTGGTTTAACCGGACATAGGTGTGGCTTAATTCGGTACATTATTATTTATTACATTATTATATATTATTATTATTATTACATTATTTTAAGTCTGAAATGGATATGGATTGAACAGAAGTTGCTATATGCAGTGTTTATTTGAAAACTAATTACAGTACAGCTTCAAAACTGAGATTCAAATACATGTTTTTGATCACAAAAGTAATGATTGGCCAATCACAGATTGTGAAGTCCGTTACCCAATGAGGATTTTCCTTCAGCACGAGCACGGATATTGAAGAGTCTTACTCGTAAAATGATGGTACTCATCACAAATTCTTTATTCGTACTGGATAAAACTAGTCAGCTCGTCTGAAACTAGTATTCGGCTCAACCCTAATATTAATGAACCACAGATCATCTGTGAGTGGCGTTTATTGAAAGACTCTAAATTTATGTCAGCAAACATTTTTACATCAGTGTATCTTTGTTTATTGTCTGCATAATAATCAGTTATTAGGAAATGATGTTCCTTCACTATTATACCTGAGGAACACAGTCTAATGATGACATATTAGCAGCAGAGTGTCTGATAGATAACTATTTTATCTAACGGATTGTTGAAAATCAAACAAGCCAATTTTTTGTCCTCTTTATCTTAAAATCTAACAATAAACAGCGATAACAGAACTGTGGTATAATCACAATAATACACTCGAGGGTGGTGTTATAACATGAGATACTGGCACTGGTGCTCTGATCTACAGTCCTTGGCCTGCAGCCTTGTGCCTACGTCCGTAGCACACCAGTACCAATATCTCACATTAAAGCACTCCCCCTTTCTTACTTTCTAGTTCTGACTTTCTAACTTATGACTTCAGCACATGTACAAGATTAACGGAAGTCTCCTGCTGAATCTCATGGCTTTATCCCCCAGGTTATTCCTCTCAGGCTCTCCGATTTAATGAAGGAGTCAAATCGGTCCTGATCCAATTAGAGAGCAGAACAGCAGGAGGGGCAGAATGTGTTTTGATGAAGTTAGCCAGAGGGCAGCTTAGCTCACAGACCTTCTACTGCCCACACTCAAGTCATCAACACTACACAGCAGAAGTGTAAACTCTGCATTCATTATGATGAATCATGCTGACAAATTATGCATCCATACCACAACAGTGGTATACTGTTCACTTATATCACTATTTCAAAAAAATGTGTATAAGGATGGATAAGAACAATGCACATAAGTTTATAAAACATCTCAATACACTATGAACATCTGCCGAATTCACCCAAGGGCTTCTAGATGTTACAAGAATGAATATATTAGAACTATGATAGGTTTAGGTGTCAAGGTCAACATAGCTGATCATGAAAAAATGCTAACATGAAACTTCTGATTGGCTGCCAGGTGCAGTGTTGGGAACGTTACTTTAAAAAAGTAATTAGTTATAGTTACTCACTACTTGTTCAAAAAAGTAACTTAGTTAGTAACTGAATTACTCT